>JAGTTH010001700.1:0-150138 GCA_022606485.1 Agraylea sexmaculata
TTGTAGCCATGAATCTTATCTCATGAGCTATTGGAACGTATATTTTTCTGTTATGAACTGTTTATAACTATGTATATGTAGCATTCACTTTATTTTGAAATGATAAATGTTTGGCGAGTTCCACAAAATTAAATACTCGTTTATCGATTTGAATGTGGAGTTATTTTAAATGTATTTGAAGGGATGGTGGAATTTTGATTATTTTTTTTATATGTATATTGTTGGTATGATTGAGTGATTTTGAAAGTACTGAAAAGCGACATAAGAGTGAAGTGTTTCAGGCGTGCTGTTCGTTGATATCTCTTTTGAGCGACAGTGGGCGGTAGCTTAAGAGGGTGAATATGCGCGCTCAACAGTTACCTAACAACCCCCTCTACGTTATACCAAATATACAGCCTTCAGATACACCCCACTCCCTTTATATATTATTTACCACTAACATACACTAAAACACTACTAATATTAACAATACTCTCATTGCGTGCTAGCATTATTTTAGAGGCTTGCGTTACAATTTCACTGGGGAAAATTTTCGATATGAATTGTTTTGGTGTTTGTGAAAATGCTGGAGCAGGATCGTTGGGCGAGTGGAGTTGGTGGGAAGGACTGTTTTCTCGCATCTTCCGTCTCAGCTCCCTGGAAGAGGGGGATGATCATATCTGGACTTCTCAACCTGGGTTACGTCTCACTATATTCAACCTAAATTAATGTTTGATTCATATTGATCCAAAACACATATAGATCCAAAACACATATACTATACGTGACGTTAATAATTAAAGAAAATACACAAGAAAAAGGGGGGTAAATGAGAAAATTTTAAATATAATATTTATATAGTATTTATGTACTGTATAATGCATCATCATCATTATAAGTACTCCAGTTCAGTGATGAACCAAGGCTTCCCGCACCAGCATCTTGCACTTAATGCTCCTCCAGTTATTAATTCCTAAACTCCTAACTACCTTATAGAACTCGTCCGCCCACCTTAGCCTAGGTCTACCCTGCCTTCTCTTACCCACAGGCTTGCTGGATAGTATTTCCGATACTATCCCTCCTGCTCTTTAACCCAACCTAATAAACAAACCGTTCAATCTATGCAGGAAAAGTCGGAAAAACAAAGATCTCAACCTTTGCTATTAAAACCGTCTTGTTCTAATTGTAAAAAATGAAATTGATTTAAAAAAATGTGTTTGTCATTTCCACTTTAATTACAAACAGATTTCTTTAAATTATGAAATTCCACCAAGAAGTCAACGCGATCAACAATTAGATTTTTTTTTGGGATGGACTATTACGACTGATATTAATCATGATCGATCATATCTAGCTTGTTTTACTCTGATTGTAAAGTTTTGAAACTAATATACTACAAGTAGACCTATCATATAGATCAAAGGCCACACAAATCCGTTCGCGGCGAACTGCCAATGGGTGGAAATATATGAAACTCCTTTGTGTTTCACATATGTACTATATTTCCACGCGGTGACGTGGTGTCCCGTTTATTATTTCTTATATTTGTTTAGTTATTATTAATATGTCGATGCAATACTTTATTCAGTTTAATCATTGTCCCCAATGTGTCTTTATTGTAGTCACTTGAAAATTATTAATCGATATTTTTCAGAATAACGGTAAAAACTTTGTACTTGTGTTCTCTACCGCAATCAACATTATTCCCAGAAAATAACCACTTTAGACATTTTATCAGTGCGGAATCTTACTTGGAATCCATAAATAATGGAGTTGAAAAATAAGTTTTTAAATAATAAGTGAAGGATGATATTATGCATGGCGTTTTACAATGCCTTCTACACTTCTACACAATATAAAATGCACTGGGTTTTATCTTGCCCGAAAGTGCTTCTTTTTCTAAAGACTAGATAGAGGCTTACACTTTTATGCGTGAATTGTGTGTTATTTGGATTTCAGCTCGTTAATAAAAGAATTAATATTCCTTTACTCGAAGATTTATTGGTAAGAAAGACAGGATAACCTCCTTCTATGGTAGGTTTGAAAAGACTGATAATTACAATAATGTTTCCCTATTTATACTAAAATTTGAACAAACAATAACAACAATATTGACTGATGACAAATAAGATTATGTTGAAGTAAACAATACCAAGTAAATAATAATACAACAAGTAAACAATAATATTATGAACGTTTAATATTGTGATAATTTTGTATATGACAAATAAGACTATGTTAATATTTCGGTGTTATAACATTCGCAAGATGGGTTCAAGGGTCATCGTTGCGTCTAGGGAACGTAACTCGTGCCAGAGATTGTGTGAATTGAATATAATAAATCTAATCTATATCTATCCTAGTAGTCGAGTTGGCTGGAAAACACAAAATAATCTTCAGCAGTCAATAATTTAAAACAGAAATTATTTTTAGGGGCATATTACACCCGAAACCTTTATGGTGCATCCATACACTCGCGCGAATGCATTCCTGCGAACGTTCGCAAGAATTAAGAAAAGTAAATATTGGCTGAAAAAGATTATTCTCTTTTTTGTACAATATAAAAAATAAGTACTTTTTAATAAATGTAACAGAGAGGAAATTATAAACATATAGGTGCATCCCAAAAGATGATGAGTGAGATGGATGTATCAATATACAAGAACGGAATACAATTGGATATAGCATGTATATATTTTGTCACATGTTTTTTTAGAATGGGGCAGAGTGGAACCACCGATACAAATGCCTCACAATTTACTGTATTAATATGAAGATGGCGGACATTGGCGTAGATCTGAGTGAGATGATTGGTCAAGGAGGGAAACTAATCGCGTCTGATTCGTGTAGCCTCTGTCAAACTCACTTTTCCGTACTCCATTCCGATCACTTGTTAGGCCTACTAATATCGGTGGTTCCGGGCAGAGTCATGTGCGGAAAGAGTATATTTTTTTCGACTAATTCCGTCTCAACTATGGCCTGTATTCAATATAATATAGTAAATAGAGTGTCTGCGTAAAATGCGTATGTGTGTATACCACTCAATGACCTTTTATCTACACGTTGTATACACGCAATAGTATTTGAATTAGTGAGACGGCGAGGCGGTAGAAACACGACTCCCCACGACTCACCAACACACTATTATATTGAATACGGACTTTAGATTCAAACATAACCGTAGTGGTTAAATTAATAAAAATAAATACCGCGACGTCTTCCCCATCGGCAGTAGTCCCTTTTTGTATAAGGGCTTGGCCAGGCCACCTTGGCCTTTACGGGAGAATATAGTAGAGATGGTTTCCGAGGCCACCACACAGCAATGAGTCCTTCAGATTTACCGTGGATCGAACTCGAGAGTCTCAATCACGAATCCGTCATACTAACCACTGGGCCACAAGGCGGCTATTGCTGATTACGAGCTTAATATTTCCCATTTTTTACATAAAATATAATCTAATTTAATTAAAAGCGCACTGCCATATATTCTGTGTGACAAGATTCTGATTTAATGTGTAATTTGATTAATGACACAGCAATGAGTCCTTCAGATCTAGTAGATCTAACACGATTTATTATTATTCAAATATGAGTTGTTGGTACATGTGGTATCTTTATTGATATATTTTTTAGGTAGGATACTTTCCTTCCCTATTGATGGGAGTCCCTTTATAAGGGGTTGACGAGGCTATCTTGGCCTTTACGGGAGGATATAGTAGAGATGGTTTCCCAGGCCACCACACAGCAATGAGTACTTAAGATCTAGTTTGGTAAGCTAGATCTACCAAGTGACTCCGGTGCCGTGAATCGAACCCGGGAGTCTTCACTCACGAATCCGTTACACTAACCACTGGGCCACAAGGCGGCTCTAAACTGTTTAATTTTCATATATTGTTAGTAGTCAGCGTGGGCAATGATTAACGGGGGTGGGTTGAGTATGAGCGGTGAAGACTCACAGTTTGAGATGAGAGGGTATGTTAGACGCTTGCGCTGGCAATAAGAGTGGTACGCATGCGCGGGTGTGTTTATATTATTTGTATTTTAGGTGTGTATCATGTAAACCAAAGTACCGTCAGCACGGGTATGGGCGCGCGCGGTTAAATATTGCTTTGCTTACGTTATTTCGCGTTGCATTGTTGTTGTGACGCTGGTCGAGGCAACACAGCAATCACCAGTACTCCCGCCGTATACATTATCACTTTACTACACTACACTACACTACACTACACTTCACTACACCTTAATAAACAAGACTGATCGCACTCTACACCTGATATCTGAAGGACCACACACTACTTTCGAATTGCCGCCTGTCGCTTATCAGCGTACGCATGCCTCTTTTACTATTATTCACATTGATTGATCTTCACATATTCAATATCGCTCAAAATTGACTCGATTGTCGCTCATCATCGCTTTATCGCAGCTCGGTGTCGTCTGAATACTCGCTGAAAAACTATGATTTGAAATCTGAACACCCCCAGAGAATCGCGCCATACGACAAATCTCCTACTGCTCATCAGCTACATAGAATGCTTTACGCCATACGACAGGTGAGTTCAAATACTTCTACTATCAATTACAAAACATTATTTGATTTTCCTCTTTCGACCGAATCAATACACATGCCATTTTGACGTCATTCAAATAGTTTATAATGACTAATTTATGAACGTGAGAATTATGTTTTGTAAAGCTAATAGGAAAAATTCATGTTTAAGTATTATCTTTAATCGAATTTATTTATAAACTGACTGGTGTAGTTAATATAATTTAACTTTGGAATCGAAATGTGCATTCGTTGTGAATCTAATCACATGATTAGTAAATTCATATTATATATCGTTATCCATAATCAAATAATTTTAAAATCCAATTTTTTTAATATACGTTAATTCACTGTGTGCTTATTTTATATTATAATTTACGTTTGTTGTTTTATAATGTCAGTCGGGTTAATTTGCAGATATTTATTAATTCCGAAAAACAATGCAATTGATCCATTGATTTATTCATTTTTGTTATTTCCTTATAACTAAAATAGTATTTATCATTTCGAAATAAAATTAGTACTATTGCGATTGATTCGTAATTTTAACTCGTGTATCTAATTCAAGCTCATTTAACCCGATCAGTATTTAATTTTTTTAAATCAAATCGATACTTTCTTATTATCAAGTAGGTACATATTAACTGTCCGTCCAAACACAACGTGAAATCGGTTCGCAGCGAACTGTCAACGGGTGTAAATATATTATATGAAACATATTCCACGCGCTATTTTGCGTTTCGAATAAGTACACCAAAATTTCTAGATATTTATAGTAATAAAAAAAGAAGAGCGCTAATCTTTCATTCACTTCGTATGCAACAGTGACTTAATGATTTTTTTTAACTTTCAAAGAAACTGCCATCTAGTATAAATAGTTGACCATAGATATAAACATTAGATATCGCATTGCATATGTATTGTTGCACTCTTCTCTCCTATTCGATAAAGGCATAAGTGTGTCTCCCTCACTCATCACGTTTCTAGTCATCACTGAGAGTGGTTGTGACAATGTTTTGGCGATTAAAACGCAATCATATTTTAAACATCTTAAAAAAGTAGTCTTTGGTAAAAACTGAGCCTAGATGTATTTGAGTCCATATGACATGTAGTAACAATGCATTTACCCATTTAACTGTGAAATATAACTGAAGATATGAAGAGAGATGTTTACATTATAATGTTTGCCAAGTAACTGATGTTTTTGGCCACTTGATGTACTATAACTAAACACGCATTTAACTATCTCATCTTATGTTTATATGTATGCAGTTGACGCTGTTGTTAGTTTATAGTTGTTGCTTGTGGGGACAATGATATAAGTGATTGAGTTGTTTTATCCGAATGATGGGTAATAAAGGAAGGTATTCTAAGACCCCGGCATGGAATGGGACCTGTAAACAATATTTTGTTAAAATAAACATGGATGTGGGTAAACATGGTGCAGCTGGTGGCCGTGGGTTGAAGCTGTTCTGCGACAAAAACAATCTTTCCCGAAGCTGCTGTTTACCAAAACAAAGTGCCACGTTTACAACAAACACTAGCTAACCACCGATCCATCAAAAACTATTATATTACATACATTTCATCCGAAAAATTGAGAATTATGACCGATTATAACATATTTGCGCTCGACATCCACATAAATATTTGGTACGGCCAAACAAACATCGGGTTTATTTCAGTCGGTGTGCGGAAATTGTGTTTTGTTATTTAAAACACATGGCGACCGAATTAATTAAATGAATAAAATAATACATGTTTACAAATCAACAACGAACGGGTAAATAATAATAACACGCTTATCACGTTTGTGACGTTCGAGATAAGAACGAAATATTCAACAGCTTTGATTTTGTATAGCGTATTACACTTTTTGACGCATGCATCGCCTTTTGTTAAAACGTCAGTGAAAAGCATATAAAAATAACCACCGTATTATCGTACATGTATAAAAGGGAAGAAAAAAAAGCCTAAATACACGTGTCAACCGGGCCAATTTATTGTATCCGGTGAAACAAGAAGTCCCTCTTGAAACAATGGCTCGCAATATGTAGTATTTATAATAATGATTATTTTTAAAACGTGCCATGTTAAATCACTCACGATAATAACAATTATTATTATGATTATGATGATGTTTTACACTCGCCGCTTTATTGTATATGGTAAACAGTATTGTTCCAAACATAACATAAAAGTTGGCACGCTTGCATCTTGATAAACAACTCATCTTATACACGTGGACAAAGAATTACTCATATATAAAAAAAATATACATTATCATGTGTCATATAACCAGCTTCCTCCGTAAGATGCATCCATTTATCAAAAATACAGTAATAATTAGAAGGGAATTTGCAGGTTGTGTAGGTACAAATATGAAAGCTAAAATTATCAAAGGCTGCTGAGAATTTTTCATTAAATTACCGTATTATGGAAAATACGCCAAATTAAAGGAAACATTCAACGACGGTATATTAAATGTTAACCGTGAAGGAAGAGTTTTTTACTACACTATACACTATAGTTCTTCAAAATAAGAGTAAAATTGGTTTCGTAAAAAAATGAGTAAACTATAATAACATAAGTTGTTGAAAATAAGGCAAGGAGGCTTTTTATATTATAAAAAAGCCTCCTTGCCTTATTTTCAATTTGTATCCACTACACCTGGTTTAATCGTTCTTATATCGATTGATTATATGAACCAATATTATAGAGCAATTGAAATTTGAAAAAAAATCACATTAACAATAATGAGATTTAATCCTGGGAGATTCCATTTAGTATTTCAGGTTCAGTAATCAAAGAAAATATTAGTTTAGAGCTATTTTCATATGAAATTTACGGTTGTATTCAATATAATGTAACGTATTGGTTCGTGTACGAATAGGTTAGAGCTTGGTAGTATTAGTTTACACGCATACGCACCGCACGCATACATTCTCTTTAAACTATTATATTAACGTCATTTTATAATGCGCATACCATAATATAGAATAATAAAAAAATGCTTATTGAAGCCAGTACTTAATATTGAATAGAATGAATTTAATATTGAATAGGTTTGTAGTTTTAAGGAGGCCTTTAATTTTTTATTAATTAAAAAATGTATTAAAAAATAAACGGTTTGGTTATATTAAATATACATGTTAATAAATATTGGATTTTAAACAACAATATTCAAAATAAAGCGATCATAGTGTATAACTGATAAGTGATAAATATTATAACTGATCAGTTACAATAAGTCACTCATATGTATAATTTGAATGGTTTATAGTATTTTTTTTCATACTTTTAAAATATCCGTTCCTAATATCAACTCAGAAGAGGAAGATGAATATTATTCCCCTTGTCCCTAATATAAATATTCTGCAAATACAAATAGTAAACAATGGGGTAGTTAGTAACTCACAGGGCTTCTCAAAACATACTGAATTTAAAATCACTACGAATTATTTAAATAATCCTCGTTTAATGATGATATTCATTATTTTGTATGTGTTTATTTGAATGTATGATTAATACAACCAACAAAATTAAAATTCTTTGTTTCTTGTACATATGAAATATATAATGATAAAATAATTGTTTACTCGATAATCTGTTTATTTTCCATTGATAAATTGTGGTCGATAAGTTGTTTATTTGTAGTCGAACATTTTGATAAAACAAAGGCATTGTAGATATATTACAAGAGTAAAATGTATTTATAAAACAATAATTTTGGTTAAATTCGGATTCCTATTCCTTATAAACGGATAGATTTGATTATGTCCTGCAGGATATTAATTGATGTTTTTTTAACCATTTCAAATTTGTGTATCATTTGAATAACTAGTTATTTTAAAAATAATGCATTGATAAATGTGGAGCTTAGGATCAATTACACTTTTTTTAAATTAGATAAGTATACAGACTTGGTACTGAGTACAAGGAATAAAATATGATTATCAAAACTGTTAAATTTGTCACGTTTTAGTGAAATCATCAGCGTTAAAATAAAAAAGTATCCTATTCCAAAATATTTTAGTATCAAACATGCTTTATTCCAAATTCGGTCAATGAAATCGTGAATTTTATATAATTTGTATAATATTTATAGTAATACATTTTATTATTTTATTTTACCATTTTTTTTTATTAGTATTTCAAATTCCGTCCATTATTATTTTATTATTCTTTTACTTTCAAAATCAAAACTAGTCAATTCCATTGGAACATTTTGCCAAATTTCTCAGTTCAACAAAAAGTGGAATAGGCTAACATTGATCCCAATCTCCACAAATTTAGTATTGTTTTTTAAATAGAGACAAATTATTATTATTTTATTGAATGGTTACAGGGAAAATATATAATAAAATTGTGTTATTAAAATATTAATGGGCGTTATTTTAATTACCTATATTAACTATTATGGTTTTTAACATACAATCATCTGGGGTTTATGTTCCATTCAAGTAGGATTAAATCTAAAAAGTCTCAATAATAAAGGTATTATTTTATATAAATGCTTACACCGGAAACTTAATATGATATTTTTTTAATTTTAAATCTATTCAGATTAACAACACACGCTGTTAAAATCACGACTCATCATTGAGCTTATTTTTAGACTAAACATATTTTATGTTTAACTACTTATAATGAATGCACCATCAATCATGATGCAAGTGGGTTGGCACTGTTACGAGGTCACCTGTAGCTCAATAGAGCCTTCATCACCCTCTTTTTCAGCAACTGCTCGCCGTCTATTTGTAACAGAGTGACTACTGAAAAGCAACCCCCTCAGAACTCATGAGGGATGAATGCATTTTTCAGCACCACACTCAATTAACCCCTTCATCAATCACAACCAGACTTTCTACTCTCGTAATTGCTCATTACACTATTTGATTGATGAAATGTTTTAATAATAATCTGAACCAATACTCGATTTATGCAGTTCATTTTAATTAATGGCTTCCACGTAGTACACATTTTTCCTTAATTTCTTTAATTTTTATTTTACTAGTTTACTATCGAGAATTTGGATGCTTCCTGAAAAAGACCTGGTATTTATATACTGTTATTTTTATAACTAATAATAAATATAATGGGGGCAAATTGATTGTTCCAAATAGGTAACGATCTAAAATTTGCACAGCTTTATAATAGGTCGATTTTAAACAAAATTATATTTTAGCCTTAAGTCACATCATAATAATTAAGTGACATCTTATTGGAAATCATATTTATTTTCACTATTAATAATAATTTTTATTATACAATTTCTTTATTAAATATAATTACACACGATGTTTTGATACATAATGATTAGATATTACAATATTAAGTTTATAGACGAAGATTAAGAAGTTTTTTACTTATTTTAATACGGAGTACAATCAATTGGTAATTAAAATAATTAATAAGTCATAACATCATTTATGGGAAAAAATACAAAAACCCACTTGTAGATTAATAATAATTGAAGGTTCTATTTTATTACCAAATAAAAATTATTCTATTTTAAAGGATACCCAAGCTCTGTAATTGTTCATTATTTTTAAATAAGGTGTTTTTTTTTAAATTATTTTCACGATATTCACCCCCTTTAAATAGGTATATAGAATTACTATCCATCTTGTATAGATTAAAGTAGGTATTCAGTTTTTTTAAGAACTTTCTGTTCAATATTCATAATAGAAAATAATATTTTTGTTACAAAATTCTAACAGCTCTCAATAGTTTTGATCTTCGAAAAAGTCTTGTAAGATGTGTTCAGTAAGATATCCCAGAAAGATTAGCCTTAGAGAAAAAAATGAAGATAAACCATGTCAGAAAATTGTGTGAGATTATATTAAGTTGCGAATGAAAAGAGGAGTTCTTTATAAAAAAAATCATATATTTTAGGCCTTAGTTTATCTCAAAAAGAGGCAAATAAAAACTTATACCAACGATAAAAAAAATTCAATTCGGGTTGTGCGTTAGAAAATGTCGTTTTATATCAGTTGGTTGGCCGATATGCAATCGCCTTGGATTCGTAGTTTCGAGTATCATGTATTTTATTTTATTCAATAAGTCAATTAAATAAGTCCAAATATATATATATATAATAAAAAGTTTTTAATCCAAAAACTTTTAACCAAAATTAATAATCGTAATATAAAATTATCCCAGAGACCCATAGGAAATTTTCATTAATTCAACGTTTATATGGGATAATTTGTCAAGTATATTTCAGAATATTGCAGAATATTAATATAATTAATTTTTATTATATAATATGGTAATATTTGTTAAACGTGTATTCATTGAAAAACGACAATTATTTCTTGTTACTCATAATATTTGTATAGGTGATAAAAAGGAATAACGCAGTGCTCATAAGAGGTAAATGCACTTTTCAACCAAGGGAACAAATTATTATTTAATTTATTATATTTATAAAAATTCACATTGGCTTTCACTTCATTTGAAATATACTTTTTAATTTTAAGTAAAAAAAAAAATACTGTCGCCTCCAAATCTACTTTTTTTTATTATTTATTAAAGGTATGAATATTATTTTGTTATTTAATGATTTCATATATATTATAGTCAAATGTATATGTATTATTTTTATTTATTTATGAATATATATTTATATTTGTAATACTTATTTATTAAAAGCTTTCGCGGTCATAATTATTAAATATTTTTAATCATATTTCATTTTTGTATTTATGTAAAATTCCGATACTAACAAACAATATAAAAAACGATAGATAGTTTTGAAAATATTAAACTTAATTAACAAAAAATTGTTGCTGATAAGCGGTAGTTATTAACGAGACGCTTTAAAGTTACAACCCCTATCGCTCATCCCTCACCTAATAACATACTTTACATTTAATTAATCTAATACAATAATATGTAAGAATGATTATAAAAATTCATTCAAAATTTTGTCTCAAATAATATAACCAATTTGATAGTTAAATACTAAAAAAAATATTTTTATAACTATATTTTTTTTAAATGTTAAAAGTATCGCCAGATTTTATACATTGTTGTTTGGGATGATTTTATAATATTTTTTATATTTTAAAATATTTCACGGAATAAGAGTGAGAATCGTCCGTCACGGAACTTGTTTACAATACTGTTTTGTTTTCCAAATAAATAAAGAGGGTGGCGAGGGTGCAATTTCCAGAACCGCATTGGGGATGGATAAATACTAAATATAAAATCTTACCAAATACCTATTGACTTATGAGTCTGAATATTCATTTTTAGTTTTATAGATAAGGTGATTTAAGGGAAAATGATTCAGTCGAGCATGGTGCGATAATAATTCATGGAGCGGTTCTTTGTCGGAAATAATTAAGAGCTGGCGATTCAAAGCTACTTCTCGTCGATAATTCTACAATGCTTTGTTCGAAAGCACAATTTACAGAACTTTTGAGAATTTTTAGCGAGACTATTGCAAGCTACGCTATTGGCTCGCGGCCCGGCGGCCATTTTGTTTAACATCTGCGAATTTTCCCTCTTTCTCTTTCGCTCTCCTTCTTTCAGGACGAGAGATTATATAGTGTGTCTGAAAAGCGACAATATTTATATTGGAAAATCATTCCGTCGTCTATTTAATTTCATCATACTATATTTGCAAATGAAATAGATTGATTTCTACGATATCACGGCTTTCAATAGTTAGAAAATATCCCTCAATTGCTAGAACCAGCGTTGTTTTTCTCATTTTACACGGGAAATTTAATTATATAGTAAATATCTTTAAGAACACTTTCATTTTATAAAATTATGGAAATATCTTATCTCATGTTCTTGTATCTGATGATAACTTCATAAAAAACTCTCTAATATTAGAGCATTAACTTTTTTGATTTTGGGGACAACCAAAGTTTTCTAAACACTTAAATAATTTAAACATGTAATTGTAATAGATCAGGGGATGAGACGCGTGGCTACAAATACTATCATTGGTTCAAATTCCGTCAATTTTTTTTTAATTGATTTCATCGGTTATTACGACTGAGCGATCGATCATCTTGATCCAGGTTTACTCTGATTTCCTGGATTGTAAGGTAAATACTGAGGCGATTATTAAGTCGGGCAGAGCTGCTCTGTCGGTGACCTGTGTAACTGGTAAATAGTTAAGATCAACAACAGAAAATTAACACGTTGTTGTGTCTACAAAAACCCTATTACAAAAAGCTCCTTAGGGGATTATTATTTTTTTAAATAATAATAAAAAGTTATCATCTTCTGTGTGGTCCATATAAGCATAATTATATTTAAAGTGGAAAATAAATATAATATAAATTATTCGCTGAATACTGCCCTGCCTGTTTGGGTGCATTGTAATGACTCAGGGGTGGGGAAAGTGTTGGGGGATGCACATGCAAACACACCCTTACCCTTATTCGAAACAATGCTTCAAAATTACGAGGATTCCTTCATCTACTTATCATTCAATAAAATTAAGAATGCATATAATATTTATCATTGATTTTTAGGGCGCACCACTGGAAGCACCGCCAGACCTAAGAGGGGCAGCAACGCCCTCAAGACAGCCGCCCTCGCTAGACCTGGAACGCTGCCTTGACAGGTACAAAAACCACCATATGATGATTCTGCTTTAATTTTTTTATATTCTTATATGAAATTTAATAACAGGTGGTCCCCCGGCGAGCCACGGCGCCGGCGGGGGAGGGATCGCCCTGCCTCCCCTTCCACTAGACATCATTTACCTGTAAGTATCTTAAATTATAGTAAATAATTACAATATGAATTGTTTGTAATTTGAATTTTGTAAAGGTATCAGAGTCACCATCACCCGTTGGCGGAGTATCTCCGGGGGGGCGCGGAGGTGGTCGCTCGCCATCACCAGCGCCACCCTCATCAGCAGGTGCTGCACCCTCATCCACATCACCCCCGCCCCCTCCGCCACTTCCTCAACAACCAGATCTCTTTGCTGTCCAGCAACTCTTGGACCAGCCTCTTCTTGCTCCAGCCCAAATACAAGCCTTGATGAAACATAGGTTTCTTCAACACCAGCACATGCACAAACAGGTCGGAATTCTAAAACTAAATCAGACAATTTATTCCTTAATTCTTGTGATGTCATGTTACACATATATAAATTTTTATTAGATATCCTCTGAGCTAAATAAGCGTCAAATGGAACAAGCCGCTCAACGTCTACAGGATCAGCTACAGCTATCACTTCTTCAGGGCCATGGATTACACCCTCCTGATGGTCCAGGTTTGTATTTAATTGTTTTAGGAACTAAAAGCATTCATTCGTTTCTAATAAAATAATCTCTCAGGACCTCTCCAGCAACTCGGTGCTCAACAGCAATTAGTCCAGCAAATACAAGCTGCCCAGCGTCAGTATTTGCTCCATGGTCTGCCTAGACCACCTCCCCCAGCTCATGGTACATTTCATATAATAATATGACTTGATACATGTAATATTAACAATATATTTGAAATAATAGGTCTTTTATCTTCCATGGTTTTTGGCTCTGGAGGTCCAGAATTACCAAGTGAGGAAGATACAGCGCATCCACTTTTCGGCCACGGGGTATGCAAATGGCCCGGTTGCGAAGCTCTTTGTGATGACTTCCAGGCATTTTTAAAGTAAATATCGAAATTATTAGTATTTGTGGATTATACTCATTCAAACAGCAAATATGAATTTGGGTTTGAATTCGCATATGATTCACGTTTTCGAAATCTTTTGTGATCTTAGTGGTGGCAATGTTGGCCGCCTCTTGTTTCATGTATTTAATATGAGAACCACGGTCCGCTCCAATTGTACTCCTCGGTCTTTTGTCGGAAAATTTATAATAGCAAACACGAAATAATGCGCTACATATTCATACAATTGCCAAAACCAGGGCTTTGAAATTAAATTTCGTCATAAATTATATTTTCCCCATACAACACATTGTACTTGTAAGTTTTCCAAAGATAATACACACCTTTTAATAACAGTAAAAATACCAACTCAAATACGGAAACAAAATAATAAATAGCGATAAAAATTAAAACCCACTCACACATGTTCCATGCAAAAAAATCTACTTTGACATATTATGTATACGTATTTTCAATGGTCATTTTTACTTATTAAATCGATTAATCTACCGTCATGTATCTGTTCTTACCTTATATTAATAATCAAATTTTATATAATCTTTTTATACCAGTAAAGGCTGGTTCAAATCCAGCCTGAGATGATGAGAGATGATGATTGATCGTGTCAAGTTGAATTCAGTTTTTCTGAATTATTTCGATTTAATACACTTTAATATAATGTGTAATAATCAAATGTTGGCAATCCTAACGTGTTTTCATTTCTACACCTTTATTCAGAATGCGCGAATTCCGATGCGCTTGTTATTCGGTCCTTTGATCTAAAGAATGGTTTCGTTATGCCTCGTATCCTTTTCGTCGTATATTTGGCTAATTTAATTTAATTTATTTCTATATATTTAGACATTTATCCGGAGCTCACGCGTTGGACGATAGATCAGCAGCTCAAGCTCGTGTTCAGCAACAAGTTGTAGCACAATTGGAGCTACAATTGAGAAGAGAACGAGATCGTCTTCGAGCTATGACCAGACATCTTCATGCTGCCAGGGCTGAAAGAGAAGAAAGAGCCCCACCACCAGCGGCTGCTCCTCCACCACCTCCGCCCCCGCCCATAGCCACCAAACCATCCCTTTCGGGTAAATATAACAATCATTATAATATATTCATTATATTTATTAGACTCTATTGATGTTAAAGTAGGCGCTGGCGTCTCAGGAAGTAATTGCTCGCGAGCCCCATCTCCAGCGGGTCCAGTGCGGAGGAGAGTCAGTGACAAAACCGGAGTGTCCATCGCAGGAGGTTAGGATATTTTTCACACGTCCTCTTAAAATAACCAAAAATCTAATTTTATATAAATAACCTTAGTGATTAATTGATTTTGAATTAAACTTGATAATTTTGGATGTTCACGCGCCAGGTCTGCCCTATATGTTGGAGAGGGCGGGGCTGGATGTGCAGCAAGGTAAAGAGTGGAAATTCTACCTCTCTCATATGGGTTTGATATACGAATCGTCATGTCTGTGATTTTTGTTTCGACCCTTTCGTTTAAATTTATTTATTTCAAACCCGTATTTTTATTTCGCAAACAGACTGCTAACTTTTTTAAATGTTATGATTCGTTAGCGAACCACACACGCAGCTTTTTAGTAGCTCGAATTACTGTTTATCGTATTAGTTTTGATTTTATCCGTTCAATTTATTGAATTTGAATACATATTTGATGAGATTTGGCATTAATATATTTGATTTTTTGACAGAAATCCAAAGAAATCGGGAATTCTATAAGTCGGCTGATGTGAGACCACCGTTCACATACGCTTCTCTTATAAGACAGGTAAGATTCACGTACATTGGTGTTATTCATATTTAACATACATATTTTATAGAGATCGGGATATAAAAGCCGCCTTGTGGCTCAGTGGTTAGAGTAACGGATTCTTGAGTGAGACTCCCGGGTTCGATTCACGGCACCGGCAAAAACGGTGTCCATTGGAGTCTCTTAGTAGATCTACTAAATCTTAAGTACTCATTGCTGTGTGGTGGCCTGGGAAACCACCTCTACTATATCCTCCCGTAAAGGCCAAGATAGCCTAGTCAACCCCTTATAAAGGGACTCCCGTCAATAGGGAAGGCGTCACGATATTCATTTATTTATTTTATTTAAAAAGTATCCTACCTAAAAAATATATCAATAAAGATACAATATGTACCAACAACTCATATTTGAATAATAATAAATCGTTCAGCCATCTAAAGCCAGATTCCCTGGTTCATCAAAGTCAATACTGAGATGATTTAAATCGAGAAAAAACCAAACTTTAGTGACCTGGCGTAACTGTATTAATATACATTCATTCACATTTATTCCGCATAATGAAACAACCTATATTTATTCGTTATTTTTTATTTATACCATGACATCCGTATTTTTCTGTTTAGGCAATCATTGAATCTCCAGACAAGCAGTTGACACTAAATGAAATCTACAATTGGTTCCAAAACACTTTCTGCTACTTCAGGAGGAACGCGGCTACATGGAAGGTAACATAGATTCAAACACATGTTGATAATAATAATAATTGTGTTATAATGTCAATGTTGTGAAAGGTTGAATGAGTGGAGGTATGAGTTGTTGATAAAAATAAAAACAATGTTATAATAATTATGATAAATGTGTATGTATGAAAATGTTATGTTACGTGTACAAAAAGAACGCGGTTCGTCACAACCTGTCGCTGCACAAGTGCTTCATGAGAGTAGAAAATGTGAAGGGAGCTGTTTGGACTGTGGATGAAGTGGAGTTCTACAAGAGAAGACCACAGAGGTGCTCACAAAGTTCCACGTCCGCCCACCTGCCGCCCACTGCCATCCACCAGCCCACTGGGTACAACATCCAATCCAATCAAAACTACACTAAACACAATTATACACTAACATAATGCACTCACTTCTCATCCTCGAATTTTGTATTTGGACTAATCCACTTCCAGGATTCGAAAGATGAGTCGAACTGATCCATACAAAGAGTCATTTGTTACTCACCTTTTTATTTTAACTCGTTTACTGTTTAAAGCATCTCAAATCAAATATAACATGATTAGAATTTTTAAGTCACAAGCTACTCGGAAATTTTTCGCTAAATACCATTATTCTCTTAGTTAGATCTCTATAAAAAATTCCCTTAAAATGCGTCCAATATATGGTCCAAATTATCTACGATTCTTATATTTATAAAATATTATTTATCATTTAGCCGTTTTTTCATATACATATCATTTGGTCGTTTTTTCGTAAATAAGTGTACTACACTATACTATAATTCATCACAATCTTATTTTTTTATAATTTTTACAAAATATGATGATGAATACGGGAAGAAGAAGTCTTAGTTGTACAAAAATGTATATAATATCAATGGATAATGCAAATAAATATAAATCCCCATTGAGGGATATAAGAGAAATTTATTTTTTCAACAAAACTCATGGATACAATGTGTTTTTATATATTTGCAAAACTTACTATAATTACTGCAAAATTAATATAAAATTTATGTGCTACGCTCTGAGCGTAGACGGTTGGCCTACGACGTCGTAGCGCATTAATTATCAATTTATTTTATTTCAAACAATGTACACACTGAAACGATACGTTTTATTGTTCACAAACGATAAAAGCGTCTCGTTTCAGACTTAATAAACACTACCTTACTGATCACATAAAAAATATTCACATCTACACACGATGGAAAACACGTTTTACTAACTACTTTCTCTTTTCCAACCCTCTTTCGAAGTATCGTTTTACTATAAAAATTATCACACCAATTGTACAATACACCTGAACCTGATTGTCGATCATCAATTGAGCGAATTTGAAGGGTTTCGTTCAGTTCTTGACTCGATATGTTTATTTTTTGGGAACATGGTAAAGTGTTGGGTCTTACGCAATGTGCGCTCGTGTATTTGGATAATTTTTACCAATAAACCAGGCTGTCTACGGTTGCAAATATTTTGTAGACTTGTAACAGTTGCATACTGCAGTTTCTTCGTTTACTTGATCAATGCTAAAAATGTTAATTATGGTTAAATTTATTATCCCTGTAAATGAACAATCTGCAGTATTTAATTTTGTGCGTGTGAGTGTGCGTGCGCGTGTGTTTTGTATCGTCATGTGATGGTATTCTTAATTATGATGTAAAGTATTCTTATTAATTAAATATGATTAACACCTGTCTTATAATAATATTATTATATTTATATTGTCTATCTTTCTCCTGCATGGAAGCTTCTCTCTCTACAAAAATCTTGGCAGCGGCGAGCGGCCGTCTCGTTGAATTGTTTTTTCATTTTACATATTTGATGATATCTTATGGGTTTTGGCAACAAATAATTCGATGACTTTTTTCAGGATCTTTTTATTTAAATATGTATTATTTACATTGTGTTTATTGCAGCCGTAAATCACATTCGAAAGCATTTTTACTTAATTAAATCACTATTCTAAATTATTGTTCAATTAAACAGAGAGTCATCGGCTTATTGAAGAATAATCGACCTATTTGACAACTATGCCTTAATAATATTATATTATTTATACTTTATAAATATACATTAGATCCATGTGTTTTTTTAGATAGGCCTCTTCATATTATAATCTAAAAAATATGCTGTAAAAACTGCATTATCTTAATGAAAAACTTGAGTTTTTCAAACTAAAGTTTTAAAGAATATGCCTAAATTAACATTTCAATAAGGCTTTGAATTAGCTTAATGTCTTAAAAGATTAAATTTGACAATTAGTTTAAATAAACATGTGTCTCTGAATATGACTACAAGTTAGTAGTTGAAAGTATTCAGACTCTATAATAAAATTACTGTGGAAATTACAAATAACATATTTCTATAAATTATGGAATTCCACCTAGAATTCAACACTCTCAAAAATTTACAATTAGTGATAATCTTTTTTAAACATGGTGGTTTATTTGTGGCGACCGGCCTTGTGGCCAAATGGTAAGTGTGACAAACTTTGAGACTCTCGAGTTTGATCCACGACGCCGGTAAAAACGGTGTTCATTGTTGTCACTTGAGTAGATCTAGTGTAGCGAATTAGATCTGAAGGACTCATTGCTGTGAGATGGCCTGGGAAATTATATACCCAACCCCTTACAAGGGATCCCGTCAATAGGGAAGGTTTATTGGTGAAGATGCTTTCGATTGTGATAATGATTGAAGTAATGTCGATTGCGGGGTGCAGGAGACATGAAACATCATGATGATGGTTCAAAGATAATGTATGAGTGTGTATGTATGGTAATAGAATGCTATCCGGACAAATCTATCGTTGCACAAGTGCTTTGTGCGATACGAGGATGACTTTGGATCCTTCTGGATGGTGGACGATGCTGAATTCGTGAAAAGACGACATCTGAGCCGCGGAAGACCGAGGAAGTACGAGCCCACTCCCTCGGGAGGACCACAGTAAGGGCCACACCCACTAAAAACAACCATTACTCTAATATTATAATTATATCAAAGGCGACAGTCACTCGTTTTCGTTCATTACATCCTACTATAATCTTATATTATACAGTACAAACGAGTGGCCGTCGCAGACACGTCTATTTAATAAAACTACTTTCGAACATTGTGATCGTACCTATAAACATAGAATCGCAATAGATAGACAGCAAAGAATCTTAATATATGCGTAGAGTGCTTGTTGAGACGGAATGTTGACCGTTAGTGAGATCTGTTCAGTTAGTGACCTTTTATTAGACAATGTTCCTTTATTTACTGTATTATTTGTCAATATTGATTGAGCTTTATGCTGTGCGCATACTATCATTAGTTTTGTTCGTTTTATATATTTTTTTTATTTGACAAGGTGTAAACTTGTCGTTCATTCACAATCCATATCGATCTCCATCCGAGACTGTCTCATTTTCATTTTATTGTGAGCGTTCTGGACGACGCAGCTTCTTTTATAATTGAATGTATCGACCAGTAGTGTAGGGCTGTGTCATTGTGCCCAGGGCGAAATATATTAATCGATTATAAATTTTAATTCATCCTTTTTTGGAACAAATCCAAAAGCTTCCTCACTCACTACACGACAGAAGCGTTTGGATTGACAATATATGCTCGATTATTTTTATCATAACAAATAAAATAATCATAGATATGTAGTTATACATTTTATAGGGTGTCCGTGAATTATTTATTATGAATTTGGCGTGCCGTTCGCTGTGCTGCTCAATAATTTCATTTCTATTTCAGTATGTTGTTTTATTTCTGATTATTTTTATTTTCACATCGCCTGCAAAACTAAGTCATCGAATCGTATCGATGATCGTCGAAAATTGTACATACATACAATCACACTATTATTAATTCGTATTTATTTTCAGGAGCTTGCTGAATTATTCAATGCTAAATAAATACATAATATTATATTCGATTACTTAGTTTGTATGGAGAGTTTTCAATATTCCGCTTTAGAATAGGTGCCTAGATTAATATCATCAAAGTAGCACTAATATTGGTATTCAAACGTTTTGTGTTTGTTAAAAATGAAATTTGCTATGAATTTTAATTCAGACATTGATTTTCATTTTATATACAATACACAAGGCTACATAAAGTTTGATGGATGGCGACGAGCATGAAGCTTTTGTTAATGTCGCTTTGTAATTAATTAAATTATTGTGCTTTTATATAACTAACCATAGGTTGTTTTATAACATGTGTGACGTTTTATGGAGGTAATAAGTCAATTATCCAGATGATGATTTTTACGGAAAATAGTAAATTCTAAAGGTAAGAAAAAAAGAAGGCAAGTCTTTTTAAAAAATACACGATATTCTTTCTTCCACACTTTTTTTTATATTTTTCTTTATCATGACCGATTCACATAATCTCAATTGAGTGATTTTTTGAAACGGTCCTATTTTTTCTCTCGACTTATTATCGCAAATCGAATAAGACCGTGGTGGGTTTTATTTGTTATTAGACTTGAGTACTAATGGATCTGCTCAAAGGTGAGTGCTATGCTTAATTTTCATTATGCATGATGATCTTTTTTTATCTCGCATGCATTTTTGAAATTCTCGTTTTTTAATTCTCTTTTTAAATCTCCTTTTTTTAATTAATAACTACTCACTCTACACATCGACACCATAAAACACAAAAACACACTCAATTTAATCAAGACAGTATTTTTATCATAATGAACGAAGTTATTCCGAAAGTTGTTATTTCTCGTGTACAACTTTCGCAGTGGTTTCGATTTTTATTTAAAATCATACTTGTTTATATATATAATTAATAATGTAATCTGTATTTAGATGTATGATGTCACAAAGCCCCCCGATGTTGCACAGTCCTCAAGGATATAGCGAGGCGATGAAACGCAATCTTCAGGTAATTAATTACTGTTTGATTTGATGTTTTATTTATAAAATTTACTTATATTTGTCTCTTGGTGTTTCAGGGTATGATGGAAGACTGTAGCTTACCCTACATGGGTCCAGATGATCACATGGCAGGACAGGATGATTATCCTTCAATGCATGATGAATACCGGTATTTATTAAATAATCATTCTTATTGTACTGCGGATAAAGTTTTGTCTTTGAAAATGTAGAATTAGTGATGTACACATATAGAGCCGAATTGGTTTGTTTGCTGGTCTCCTTAAAAGTCCTCGACTAGGACGTGCAAACAGATTGTAATACTCACAATAGCTTCCATGACTTCATCAGGCATATTACAGCCTTTATGTAAAGTCTACTTCAAGAAGATTATCTCAGAAACAAACATTTTGATGACCCCTCACATCAATCAGTAAAATCATTCCAATACGATCCAGTGGCGGCTAATTTAAAAAATATCTACAGAAGAGGTAGAATATTTTAAAACTAACCCCAAATTAGTTCACAAATTGAGTTTCTCGTTATTATTCATTATTATAATACAATGGACATCAATATAATATTTTTTATATGACAATAGTTCAATAGCTCGGGAATAAAGCACGTGGCTACAAATACTGTGGTTATGGATTCAAATTCTGGTCAAGTCAAAAAAAAAATATTTGATCGGTTATTACAACTAGGATATCGGGAATAATATTAATAAAATTCCGATCGATTGTCTGGATTCAGTTTTACTTAGATTGTTTGAATTATATAATATTCTAAAATTAGTGAAAATCTATATTTTAGCTATTCTGCTATATAAGCGTAATAATAGCTCCGTGACTATAAATACAGTGCTCATCCGTTCAAATTCTAAGTAAAATACATATATTTGATGATTATTACGACTGGAGATCGAGAGTAATATTAATAAAATCCTGAACGATCGTCTTGATCTAGGCTTATTCTGATTTCCTAGATTCTAAGATAAATTCTTAAAAAAATCAACACCTTGATGTGTGTAAAAGATTAAAATTGCTAAAAATACCCAAAAAGCCGGTCTTATTATAATAAATAAATATGTGCAATGTATATACATTTTGTACCTTTTTAATTTAAAAAATCAAGTGTGAAAATTGTAAAATCTATTAATTGATGTTGTTTTTATTTTAAAATCTATTATTTTTTTCGTTAATTTCAGATCCAACCTGATGAATGGCTATGCACAATCTCTACAGGGTAATCACAACAACGATGTGAAACCTGAAAATTTGAGTTCTTCATCTGATGGGCAAATGAGTCGCCATGGACTGGGACAAGATTCGATGGATGTAAAACCGAATATATTCAACCTGAAAAACGAATTCAACCACAACATGATACATCATTCCAAACATGAATATAAACAGGAATACCAATCGGGAGAGGCCGCTTTGAACTACGATAATCACTACGATGACAGAGATCATTCCAATCAAAATTGTGACGATATCAAAAGAAGTATGGAGCATGCAAGAAAAGCCGCTGATGATAATATCATAGATATGGTAGATGAAGAGGAAGACGACATGGAAGAAGCTGAAAACTTATCTCTGAACAATAACGGCTCAAATAACGATCACTCAGATAAGATGAATTAAACTATTCTATCAACATTATAATAAAATGCATTCGTTTTAGCTGTTTCTTTCAAAAATGCATGATGTGAACATTCTCATATAAAAAACAGTGCCATTGTGTTATTTTGTGTCATATTTATAATAACTTCACAGATATTATGTGAAATGATTGCCATTCGGTTCGGCTACTGTCTCGTGTGCATATTGATCAGTCTATCTTGTAATTCCTCGAACTCTTACATTTAATAAAGATGAAGACTGTTAGACAAAATATTTATATGTTTGGTATGAACAGTATGCTATTTGTAACCTATACTTAAAATGTGTAGATATAAGTAGTAAAAAAAATTCGGGTATTAATTTATATGTAAACGCGTGGCAATGTATTTATAAAATACAGGAGCCTTTTCTATTGAATAATTATTGATAATATTCATGACTTATAAAGCATTTTGATATTATGAATATGTGTAGAACTGATCTGCCTATATACCATTTCCAATATATAACTATTATTGCATTTTTTATAACTTTGTCATTGATGGTAGTATTCATTGGTTACAGTGTGATTAATTTCCATGTAAATATTTGCGAGGAATATAATAAGAATAATATATCAAATAATCATGCTTCATATTAACAAGTGATATTTAATTATAAAAGTGATTCTGGTAAACATATTTAAAATTCCTTGATATACCAAATTTTCAAGATAATTAAAATTTCACTTCGTCTCATTAGTAAAATGTGTATAGTGTCAATAATCTTCTCAACAATTCACTAAAAAAAAATTAACGATTCATAGAAAAACAATTCAAGCTTATGAAGTTTGTTTGTATTTTAAGTGAAATTCCATTAAAGCCCTTATTGTGCATTGTAATTTATGTTATTATTTATTTGTGTCGGTAATTTAAGATGTATATAATTAGATTTAAACATTAAAGAAATGTAGGTTTCGTTATGAAATTCTTCGAAGTTATTGTTTGTTGTTATTGTTGATGATGAGTTTTGTTACAACTAATTTATATGAACTTTGTTTTAACTACACTTAATCTTGTCACATATTGTTTTGTGATAAATTTTATCAATGAAGCATATCAATGTGAATGAATGCTTTCACTATGACCATTAAAAGTAATAATTATAATGATAACATTATCTAGTAGGTATTACACAAATGAACTTTAAGTAATTTTCTTATTATTTTGATATTGTGGTGGGAAAAATCATTTGCGAACTTTTTATTTAAATATTCAATTTAATGTGAAACCATTTTGATTGGTGTAGAAATTGCTAATAAAAAAATGTATTCTAATATCCCCGTGACTTAGATATTTCCAAATGTATACATTGTCTCGATCATGTTCAGTTTAGATGTACGTCTTTTGAAAAAATATTGCAGTATTTTATACAAAGAATAAAAATTGTATAAATGTAGATAACGATCAGAACTTTTCCAATATATTAGGTGTAAGTAGAAATATTTTTAACCAATCCGTGTACTGTACTACGATTCATAGAAGTAGAGTTAAAGTCATAAATTTAAATCACATATTCATCATTCTCATGGCCATTGATTTGATGTATACGTTTACATTGTTGATTTTTTTTTTAACTAACCTGACAATATGCAATATATATTTATTATATATTTTGGTAAAGAAAAAAAAATCAATATGACAATATGATTTGATTCTGTAAAAACAATCAACGAACATGGTGTAGTAATTCATGATTCATTTATTATAATTCAATACATTTTTAGACTAAATCCATATGGAAATATGAGGGTATTTTTTCCATATCAATCTTGTCAGGATTTAATATATTCTCGAGTAAATTATTATTTCATCAAAATATCCTTTACACATTGCATTATATGATGTGTACCTATTATAATTAGGTAAGTGAAACAATAAAACATTCAACTGTTACTTAATTAAGAGTTAAAAAAAGCTTCATTTACCAGTGTTTCCATGCAGATAACATTGCATTGTGACATTTTTAATTTTATGCAATTACATACAGTATTTTTAAAACCAAGGATTCCATGCTATTGAATAAATTTATTTGTATGTCAATACAATATTCTATAAGATAGAATCAGTAGTGATTATATATTATACTTAATATATCTAAAATAAATTAAAAGGAAACGTTACATTATAACATTAGAGCATGAGCAAATTTATAATAATAACTTAGATATTACCATTTACCAATTGTAAAAAAGTATCCTGTACATAATACTGTATTACTATGTGTATTGAAAAAAAGCCAAATATCGTTAATAAAATCACATTGAAATAATAGTCATAGATATAATTCATCTATAACCAATTAACAATAAACAGTGTTGAAAAACTCATCGAAAAATCATTTTTATTATTTTAACCCAACTCTTAACAATGCTCAATAAAATAAAAATAGATTCTTAATTATTACATATTGGAGAATATGAAAAAAAATACATAATCGAGTTCAGTTTGAGACTTTGAGAACTTTGTAATAATATTTTGAATTTTTAAAAATAAAAAAATGTATCCTAGACTGATTTTTTGAGCTTGATCTTGCTCATAAATTAAAAAAAAGCCTATCATTACTCTTTTAAACCTAGAGTCAGTCAAAACTCATAATTCAATTACATAATATTTATTATTGACTGAATATTAATTATTTTTTTGTAAAAAAAAATATTAATTGAGTTATTTCGTCTGTTTGCTAATTATGTAATATCGCAGATGAAACAATACAATCTGAATTATATAATATAAAATAACCTTTAATTTAACCCTGCCATCTACCTTTCCTTATTAAAAGTGTTTTTCTTGCTAGTTGGCTACTTAAGGTTCATATCCCGGGGGATTTTTGAACGAATGTTACTGCATTTTTTTATTATTATGAGCCTTCGGTGTAAATGATCCAAATAAATGCATATTTTTTATTTACAGAAGGCAATATTCATTATTATTGTTTATTACAAAAATATTTTATTTCAATAAGTGTCCATTGCATTTTGTTAAATTGCTTAATATAATCAGCATCAATTACTTTTCACTTTTCTGTATTATCAAATTTAAAATATAAAAATTAATATGCATATTATAAAGAAACAAGTATTAAGTTCTATAAGAACCACCAAGTGTATTATGATTATGATCAATTAAATTGTTTTCAATATTTTCATAGAAGAACTTTGTTTGAATTGTTATTTAAATAAATATTATTTGCCGCAAATGTAAATTGTTTAGGTAGGACTGTAAGAGTGTTCTAGTCGAGTGGTGTCGGGGCCAATTTCATATTAAAAAGTCAAATCGAAATAAAATAAAACTAAAATAATCAGACACCACAAAAAATGTATCGTCGGCAATATTCGGAAGAGTTCGTTGTAAGAAGAGTGTGTTGGTGAACTGGCGTATACATAAACGAGAGTGTGTGAGTGTAGTTGGTTTTTTTATGAATGTGGACGTCCAGTGAATATAAACATTTTATTTTCTTATATCAAAAATAATTAAATACTTCTATATAAAATCCTTAAACACCAAATGAATATGTGATAAAATCAGTTAGTTTTGCTATTTATAAAACAAATGAATTCTACAATTATAAAAAGCATATTAGGAAATTAATTTTCACAATTATTGTTTTGGGATATAGTATAAAACCTATAAGAATCGTCCTCATTTTGGAAGGGCAGTCTTCTTTTTTAAGCCCTGTCTTCCTTCAAAAGTCCTCCCAAATGTATTCTTTTATATTCTGAAAAAGAAATTCTAACCAATTTTTTTACAATCACTATAGTACACACCAATTGATTGCACAAAAATGAACACTTTCTGACATTTAACTCTCGAGTCACGTAGCTCACTGTTTGAAGAAACCGACTCTTAGTGTAATGTGAGTGTGTGCGTGCGCTGCGTATACTTGTACACGAATACTACCAATTTCTTGTCTATTACTATACGCACCAATACAATCAGCTCTAGCACGAATCACTAACACACTACTACGTAAATTGAATACGGCCGATAATGTAGGTATTTGATAATTATTTTTACATTTCTATGAAAATTTATCTTTAATCCCATAAAGAGATATACTTGATCTCCTTATTCTCAAAAATATTATTTTCTTTAGTTTGTTCTTCTTTTTTACGACAAAAATTGGTCGCCTAATACATAGTTTTATAAATGTCACATAATAGGTATACATTTTCTATATTATTATTTTGCAATATCACATATAACAAATATATTTTTTAAATAAATTGATGTTGGATGTTGTAATAATAAACGGTGAGCTAGTTTGAGAAGCTGAGGCGTTTGCTAGTGTAGCTTGTGTAGCTACAGGAGAGTGAAACGGTGTTAGTGTGTCAGTGTATTGGTGAATAGAACAGTGGAACAGTGGAACAGTGGCTGCGGACGGAGCGGGAGACTGTGACACTCGCTGACAGTTTTACAAGAATATTACAGGACAGGACGAGGAACACTGACAACATGGCTCTGGACCACGACCACGACAAGGACAAGGACCAGAAGCCGCCCAAGCAGGTAATACTACCATCCACCGCCATCTTATACTATATACACTATAAAGCCACCCCTAACCTGAACCCCCGAAGAGCGTCCCTAACCACCCTGCACCCTGCACCCTGCACCCTGCACCCCGCCTACTCTGACATAACTCCAGGATATTGCCCTCGTTCTTACTGTTTCATTGTCCTATTTAATGAATTTCCGCAAAGACAACATATTCCCGCCCCTTTGACGTTTCCTGTTTGGTGTTCGATATTCAAATGTGTTATGACATTTGTCGGATACTGAGGTGTTATTATAAGCAAGATGGCTACAGGCGACCTTGACTGTTTGATTATATTAATTAGTCCAGATTAGCAGTATTTATTGGGCGGGCCATGTGTGTGTGTTTGTTGATATGAACAGACGCTGGATTTAAAATTGGCTCCCGGTGTTTCTGCTCGCTATTCCTGTATCTGTGTGCTCTGCATGGAGTCTCATTCTGATACTGCTTCTGCTCTCTTAAATGAACTGAAAAATTTAAACGGTGGCCGGCAAAGTGACCTATTTATTCCAACATTATGCTTTATCATATCGACCACTTGAAAAGTGGCAAAAATTATTTGATTAACCTTTTATCGAGAACATCGTCCTTCAGATAAGATATATAGCATAAATTCCAAAAGAAAGAATACAAGCTTTTTACAAACTTCATACGATGTACATTTATCCGAAGATTTGGTATAGATTAGAGCTTGTTAGTCTTTAAAAAATACTTTTATCTGCTATAAAATAATCATTAAATTAATTCATTTATATGAGTATTACATAGGCATATGAATAATATTACGAAAATAAGTTTACTTTAGGTTAGAATGGTTTTTACCTGAACCAGATATAACAAAACCGCGCCTCATCTATCTTGTGTTTTTTATTTATTTATTTACCACCTTGACCGAAATTCAATTCAGGTTTTTTTTAATATTTGTTCCCTGTAATTTACAGAAGCCATTTAGTAGTAAGAAGTATTTTAACGTATTTTGTTAATAATTTGTTGTTTGTTAAGTTTACCTGATAACGACCAATCTTTTTTAATGATATACAATTCACTTAATAATTTAATAATGCCTTTTAAACCAACATACATGAACTTGAAATAAAGTTTATTCGATTTTTATCGATTTGAGAAGAAAAGATCGCTCGCTTTTTTTTCAATGTTATTTTAAAAAATATCCTAATTATCTATACATTTGACCAATATTATACATGTTTTTATGATTTCGATTTGGCCTTGGAACCTGACCTATCTATCTGATACCACCCCCGCAGATCTATTTCACCCCATCCCTTCTATCTTTCTACACGCTATTATTCATCCACCCAAGATGACGTCAGCAACTAACTAGATCCATTTCCTCAACAATACATCTCACGTTTTTTTTATAGGAATGTATATTTTATCTGTGCTTACGACCATCGTGAGATTATATTATAAAAATTAAAGGATATTCTTCATGTTTGTTTCATACCTTGAAAATCTCGTTTTGTACGGTTTTCAAGGCGTCTATTTCGTTTTACGATGATCATAAAAATTACTGCTTTCGAACAGCCAGTATCCGACATGGATATTGCAGCATTTTATAAACATCAAACATGTATTTTAATCCGATTTCTGTATAAATAACCGATATCTCACATGTGTGAAATATATAACAGAAATGTTTGATTACTCATCTCGAGGATTATGAATAGATATGCTCGCACACGCGCTGTTTGATGTTTTTTTGTGATGCCGTGATTGAGATAATTTTACTATTTAATTCTATAATGATTGTCATGCGGTAACCGTTCTTTATAATTCGGATTGTATAGCATTGTAAAACATTAGTTATATAGAATATTGAATGCATGATTCAACCGGTCATGAATAGTCAAGTGTTCAATTGTCGAACCACTGATTGATTTGCAGAACATCCAGACATCGATCATAATCGCCACAGGGTTGTTAATATCGATAAATTATATCAAATATAAAAAAAAAACGAAAAAAAAATCTTTATCGAAATATAATGACAGAATCCTTGTATAGTATATTTGCCAAAACAGGATATATTTTTTTTATAAAAATTGATTACTTGTGTATATTATAAATTATTTGTTTGATATTTGGAAGATGCTTTAAATTGATATGTAATACTAATCATAGATATAAACATAAGATATCGCATGAGTGGCTAAATGCGTGTTTAGTTCTAGTACATGAGTTACCTGGCAAACATTATACTGTAAACATCTCTTTTCATATCTTCAGTTATATTTCACAGTAAAATGGGTAAATGCATTGTTACTACATGTCATATGGACTCAAATAGTTCTAGGATCAGTTTTTACCGCCGAGTACTTCTTTAAGATGTTTAAAATATTGTTGGGTTTTAATTGCCAAAGTATTGTCACAACCACTCTTAGAAGTGACTAGAGATGTTTTGAGTGAGGGAGACACACTTATGCCTTTATCGAATAGGAGAGAAGAGTGCAACAATACACGGGCTTCACGAATTATTTATATGCAATGCGATATCTAATGTTTATATCCATGTATGTAATATTTTTATTTTGTGCAACCCTCATTCTGTCCAGACTCCAGACACTTGTTCAGTAGCTTCTATTGTTGATCAATTGATCGTCATACTTACAATCACAATGTGTGGGCACAAATCATTTAACAGTATTTTTTTGCTTGTGTTACATCTGGGTTAAGAACATATAATTTTAATTTTAATTCAGAGTTATAATTTGTAATGTATTCAGCTTGCCGTGGGTAGTAACTTTTTTGAAATACAGGCAGCAACTTTTTTCAAAGAGGTTTATTTATAACGTTAGAAATGTAATCTAGTATTTTTTTTAATTTAAAGCGAGGAAGGAAGCTGAATCCTTGGATTACATACGCGGGGGTCACCCATTCAATAACCCTCAATTGTTCAGACTCACTTACGTCATCTAGATTGCGCTAATAATGCACAACAACACATCACGTGAATTTTTTTTAGTTGAATAGTATCAAACAAATCACAGTTAAATATAGATTTCAAGTGGCTATATATTTGGACTCGCCTAATCGAATTGGAGAGTGAGTTGGGCTATCGAAATATTTTACAATTGAAATTATTTTCGGACAACCCAACGTAGTAGAGAATCTTGCAAAATTCCGACATAATATCAGACCCCGACCCGGTTATGTATGCTAACTATTTTACGCAATTAAAAATTATAAGAGAGCCTAGTTTAGATACCAGTTTTGGTCAGGCTTGATGCATAATATGTGATCAGATGAAGTACACAATATTACGTCAAGTTACCAATATGGATGTGGCTTATTTAGTTTTGTATGCCGAGCACTGCATCATTACACGTACTTATTCCAAATGATGATGAATGAAATATCATACCTCATCAATATTCATATGAAATATATTGAATTTATTTTGAACCGCAATACACTGATAGCAAAACTTATGTTGTGGCTATTATTCATAGAGCATGGTTTTGGAAATTTACAGGTCAACTACTCGTATTATTAATACACTACTAGAAAAATATTTTATCAGTAAAAAACAGTAATATTATCATCCAATCAGTCAAAAAATTTATACAGATCGGTAAATATTCCAATACTTTCATATAAATTTTGGCAGAATAAGTGTTTTCATTTCATTAGAAATTTGTCTCCTGAGCCATCACTTTACTTACCGGAAAATAATTCACTAGTTTTGTGAAATGGATTAAAAAGCAAAACAATAAAAAATTCCATATGCGTGAATAATACTAGGTGTTAATTAATTTTGTCAATTAAAATGTGTCTGTTTACACCGTATATAATATTATTTACGTCTAGTGTATTTAGTAGTTTATATTGCATTTGTAATTTTTTTAATCATGTCTAAAGTTTGAAAATAAGTTGTGTAAGTTTCCAATGTAAATCTATTTAAATTTTACATAAATCGAACAATAGTTCTGAGATTTGTGAATCCGTTAGTTTGATTGTTGTGTTCCGAAATTCCCATGAACGTTTCACAAAACATCACGATTCTTTGTTCGTGAACCATTAAAAATTCACTTGTACATCTTTTATTCGTTGTAATAATAATATATTGTCATCTTCGTGATAGTCCACACCAACAAATTGTTGATCTGTGGTTTTTAAAGTAATTCTTCTTATACCGAATCACCTGAGTGATGTCATTTCACAGGTACATTGACCTTGTCTATAGAAGTTTATATGTACATATATCTTACAAATCTTCTTCTGCTCTACTGTCCTTTCAAGGTCTTCCGGCTCACTTTGTTTATTCAGCGGTGTCTAATTCAATCAAAATGAATACCTAAAGCAGTATCCTAACAAGATTTGTGAGATTAAAATGGCAAAATCAAAATGTTACTTGTGGTTTTATGAAAGAGAGAATTTAAGAAACTATTTTTTTGGTTTAATTTTCACCTAACCTAACTGAAATATATCATTTACATCACAATATTATTTTACAAATTAAACATTAATATAGGGTATGTTAATGACTATGACTGAAATTAACTTATTGATGTTGAATGCTAAAGAATAAAAAATCCCTCGATTCCGTGAATTAGCATTACATTAGCAGATATTGTAGACCAAGTTTAATTTTATTAATTTCTTAGTTTTGTACAAGTCTGAATATAAATTAAATTATACCGCCTTGAAATGATAGACAAGTTGAACTCCACAAGATCGATTTTGTTATAAACAACACGATACAATAGTGATGTTATTTTTTGAAAAAAGCATCGCAGCTTTCAAAGCAGTCATTTCGATGTTACATATTATATGTGGCGAGTATAAAAGTAGATGACTAGTCATCATCAGTGCTGGGCCGACGAGCACGTTGATTTGCCCTCTCTTGATATTATTATTATACCTACTCTACATTTGAACCATACAATGGATCGGACAGATACAAAAATATCCATGTAAACACTCGACTCTCATCTCTTTGAATACTTGAAATTCTGTGTGTTCCAACTATAGTTGTGACGCAATATTACTAAGCACGTATCCTGTACAGACATGCTATCTGCTTCACAACTATTTATATTTTATATATTATATTCCTTGATAGCATCTACATACCGGGGAAAACCATATGATGAAATAACATTTCGTTTTCCTTCTACGACTACCTAAATCAAGAATAACATTTCATATGTGTAAAGAAAGAATAATGACTAAAATGTTTAACATGAAATTATGACGGATACTTTGGATTATTCTCCTCACGATCGTTCGCATATTTACTTTGTGTAATTTCTATTACATTATGTATGTTAAAATCGTTTTAGATGACCTAAAAACAATCTATATTTACTATAAAATTTATTCCAATAATACGAATAGAATATTTTGCATCTGTGTAAAATATTTCTCATTTAATAAATTTATAATTAATAGCCTAGCAAGAGAATGTGTCTCTTAACAGGAAAGTCTTGTGTAGCACTTAAGCCGAGTCTTTTATTTATAACTTCACACGAAGACAATGAAGTTAGACTGAGACTGAACTTAACCTTAATTAACACATAGTTTCAAGTCAAACTTTTTACAGCGCGATGCTCTAGCGGCCATCTTAATTGCTGTGGCCTCATAGTTTTGCTCTAACTACGTTAATTATACACAAAAATATTATACGAACTCGCTGCCTTTGCTCGTTAGTAAAATGTGTATTGCCTTATGACCAACATTAGCGAAGGACAAACAGCGAGTCATAATATAAAATATTTATCAATTTTCATATTTATTTTATATCTTTTTTGACTACTATTTTTTTATTTATATTCAATAAGGGGCTTGATAATTTCCGGCTCTAAACGTACGCGTCTAAAATATCCGAGGCGTGACACTGTACTATTGAGTAACGTAGGTTTAACATAGCTTTGAATGGGGGTTTTATACGTGGTGGTGGGCGATGTTAGGGGGAGGTGGTATTGAAAAATAACTGAGGGTTTGTTTACCAGTTGGGTGGTTAGTAGTGCGACAGGTCACGAAGACACTATTTATACATCACGATTTTAACCCCACGTTATTCAAAAAATAATACGTACATGCATATAGTTATCCTCAATACATTTCAATTTCCCTGCTATATAAAAATATATGCATATTGTTATTTTTTATGCCTTATAAACAGTATTTATTGTGGGTCTTTTAAGTTTATTATATATATAAATATTTTCCTCTTGTTCTTTAAACCTAATTAATCTATTAAACGCACTCTTTATCCAATGAACGTTTCCTCTATTTAAGGATAAACTTCCTGGAACTTTCTCTCGCGTGATTGCAATCGGTTCGCCAATAAAACTGCACAATTTTTACTAATTGCGAGTTTAATTTATTAGCATTATATTCGTTGTGAAATGTAACCCTCATATATTTTCAAGATTGATCCCATCGTTGTTTTCAATCACAATTTAATTGGGCGGCGACAGCTGTAAATATAAACCCTAGCACCTATTTAATAAATCGAGTTAAGTCTGTAGTCAATTGTAGATGACGGTGCCAGCATCTTCTCATAAAATCATTTGCAATTAACACTGTAATACCCACGCTTTGAATGGAAAATAGTTTTTTTTCGTCGACGCAACAAAGAGTCACACTTGAGTGAGTAAGGGTGAATGGTCTCGAGCCAGGTGAATCTACCCTTCTGTGATGTAATGACCACCCACCCCTACTCTACCAACCACCCTCGGTTGAAGAGGGAATTGGGTGCGGTGAGTATAGGCTTTTGGTTATTATGCATATTTCATAACACGAGTGAATCAAACAACACCTTAACAAATAAAGTAATTTTTACAGGTGATATAATATATATAATTGTCTAACTGTGTGTATGTTATATGTCTGTATGTCTGTATGTCTGTATGTCTGTATGTCTGTATGTCTGTACAGATCTTTCAAATATCCTCAGCGTATACAGAGTCGCTATATACAGAAAAATAGTCCTTAATATATCAGGGTACAAGCATTTAAATTCCGTGTGCTCTTAAGTCTTTATGGAACTGAGCCATATATTCAAAATAGAATAGAATATTTGGTAGTGAGACTGCATTTAAATTTGTTGATTATTGAAGATATGCGAAAGTAGCCCTAATATGTATCGAATACCTTCGAGATATCGTATACTTTCGTTTGAAATATGTTTGCTGTCAGTATAGTTCGAAATGTATGAAAAGTAAAAAAATGTTCATTTTCAATGATTGCTTTAAACTATATAATTGACTTTTCGAAATAGTAAAATAGTCCTATTTGACCGGCACCAATGACTATCCATTATCAGTAACGTTTCGTTCTGTCAATAGAAGGTAGTTAATCGTAACTGATATATTTTATAAATAATGGTCAAACGAAACCATTGCATTGCCAGGTGTTGCTAGGTGTTGCCAGGTATAACACTAATTTAAATATTTAATCATAATTAATACATATCTAAAATCTCGAAACGGGTATTTTAATGATAATATTATTAAATTTATTTCAAAATAATTTTAGAGATATTTAATAATGTATAATAAATGAAAATTCTCAAAAAAAGTATTTATCGGGAGACTCGCTTTTTAAATATTGTGATGAAATATTGTCATCATATGAAAACCGCGTTATATTATTTTATTAATAATTTTAATAAAATTTCAAACTTCTTTCGAATGAAAAAACAAACAACTTATTATCTTCGTATTAAAACAAATCAGAGCATTTCAAAATATTAAATAATTTCAATATATTTTTAGGTGTATTTAATTTGATAATGCATAACAATTTCCACATTTTTATACTTCATTTTTAAAATAAAAAAATTCTTTAAAACTTCTTTTAAAAGCAACAATGAAATCAAAACTCAAGATAAACGTCCTATTAAAAAACCAGGCAGAAATTATAAAAACATTAACAAATTGAAAATTTCAATTAAAATACCAGTATATCATATACCTTGAACTGTCTTTAATGAATCACCTAATATGCCAGGACGATATCACAGTGCTTAGTACTTTTCAATACCTGCATGGAAAATATACATGGTAGACTTAAACTACCTGATAATATTTTAGGAGTGGTAGGGTATCGCAAAAATAAAATGTCTTTTTTTTATTATTAATTTAAAAAAAAGATTAATTGATTAATTCTTAAAGTATTTAATAGACACAATACACACTTGACAACCACTAATTCAAAAGCACAAAATATTTTTATTTTTTTCAATTAATACCCTACCAGCCCCTAAAATATTATCAGTTAGTTCAAGTCCTACCTGTATACCAATTTTATTAATTATACTTCTTCTTAACTGAATACATACGCAATTTGAATTACGCATCCGTCACTGGGTTAAATATTGGCGCATCTATTCTCTGTTACACCAATGTGTAAACATACAACACGTGTGTTTTTAGAGCGGGAAAGCATAAAAACGTACGGGATGTTTGTTTACAACTACCTTACACATTGGCGAAACAAAGAGTAAAGCTGATATATGTTGTATTTTTTAATTTGTGATTAAAGATTTTGTATATCCATAATTCACATAGCTATTACTAAAATGTAGTACTAATTGAAATGTCATGTCATTGAACTTTTATCATATTTATCTGATATCCATATCTTAATATTGTGATTATGTTGTAATACGATCCTCGAAATGTCGACGACACGAACGAAGTCAAAGTCGAGGCCGATGATGATCATAAGGAACAAAACAACACCACAATCAACCCACGATCTAGCTCATGATGATGGCGTAAATGTTCTTCATCATGTTGCCGCACCACGCCCACAAAGTCACGTACCCTGCTAATACTCCACATACTGACGCATCCTACAATTATTAAATAGAAAAATATATACATATATATATATATCAAGTAAAAGTGTGTTAAAAAAACACGCAGTCGGCATAAAAGGGGAACCTGTTTATAACAAGATAGTCAGAATGATCTAGTGGTAGAAATCACCATGAATGATATCATCGATGATGTCATTTTCAGTAGGTCTTGTGAAAAATAAATTATATTCAAATTGTCTGAACGTTTTGTATACATACTTTACGCTACGTTGATAATGTTACTAAATAACCGTTTTGAGGCCATTCGCATAATAATACACTCTGTACACAATATAATATTTAAAAGCTACTTTGAAACAATAACATTTTATTGTTTTTGTTATCATATTCAATTAGATATTAAAAATGTAGCAAAATATTATATAAAATATATTATGCCATTAACTATATTATACAGAAGTTATATCCATTTATATTTTATACATAATTTATATGCATGTTTAATAAATATTTTGTAAAATTTAGTTAATGATTAAAAAAATTCGGTACATCTAAATACATCAACACAAGTACAAGGTACGCTTTCGAATTATTAGTTAATTAACAGATCCGCCAAAATGTGGCACTTTTTTTATATTATTATGAAATTTGGCTCTAAAAATGGCGTTTACATTCCAAAAATGTAGCATTATTTTGTGGCACTTATAATTTTATCACGAGACTATTCAAACTATATTTTTTTTGTTTTTGTTCTGGCATTTTGTATTTAACTAATGATTTTATTTACATACTGAAATTGAAAATTAAAAATAAATGATAGAATGAAAATTTTTACTATAAAATACGATAGGATAGACAGAATACTTTTACATACAATGTTTATTTTTCAGGACACAGAATATAATAAAAGATGAATTGAATATTCCATTAATACATTTCTGATCTCTGAATTCCTTTTGTATTATACGTAATAATCAAAAGGTAAAAACTTGTGTATTGATACAATTACTTAATATGCAATAAATAGGTAACCTCGATCACCTGTTAGCAAAAGCATTTGATGAATGACAGGTGTTGGCTTACATATACATTACAACCCGATATCCTCGTTTCGGTATCGTTTTGCACTTATCAGGTTACCGCGAACCAATGACCCGCGACTTCTTGACTCTATAGACTATAATAATAATATTATATTACAGCCACGTGGATATCTAGATCTTTTAAACCTAGTTGGAAGTCCGCCAAAGGCAAACGGCTGCCACTACAGCAACTGCTATCTACATTTATAAACATTATATTGCCATATATCAATTATTTATGTTCAACGCCTGTGCACACTGTCTTCACATAGTCGTGGTAAATTGCAATTTCCAATATTGTACTAAATTATGTATTGGCTAAATCAATACTTCCATCTAAATTAAATTGACAGAAGTTAGGAGGTCAAATGTGAATTAAGGGTTTTAAATTGAAATACTAATATACATACTAAACTGATAATTTTAAATCATTTTTTCAAATACATACTACGTTATTGTCCTACGGGAATAGAGGGTACAAAACATAGTTTAAATTATTTCATAACGATAAATTACATTTGCGCATTCGCAAATAAAAATAACACATCATTGTGTGTTATTTTTCTTATAATTCAGCCTTGAACTCTTATCATCACGAATACATAATATGTTTTAATTATTGAAAGTATGTCACGAGTACCTTTTTTAGTATAACGTGTATGTTGTGTATACTAATGTAATTATTTTTTTGACAAATTGTCGATCCCCTTTATGACCTCACCGGCTCTTTGCTGTCAATCTTCATTAAAATAACTGTCAAACACCTTATCTTTTGCTTCAACACGCTGATGTGTCTTACTTTCGTATAAAAATATCTTAAATCACAAGAACAGCTCTGGAAATGGTGAATAGGGAGAGGTCATATTTGAGGTCAATAAGTTTAACGTTAACTGGGTGGTAATTTTTCAATTAAAAGTGATATATTTATTTGTGGATTCGCTTTCACTCTCGTGTCTCGATTCCGCTCGAGTCCGGTTTTATGAGATGTTGGATGTGCAAAAAAATATTGAATTCGAAACCGGTTTCAATATATCCTAATAACATTAAGTACAATAAAGTGAAAGTAAACTATTTTTATGTTTATATTCTTGCTATATTACATAATGGATATAATTTTTCAAATAAAAATCAGATTAATGACTATACCATATTATATATCCTTTATTAACAATTTAGTAGAAATGCCTTGAAAGAGTTTTTAGTGTATATTTTTTATTCGGTACACAGATTGGACTTATATCTAACTGAGAATATTTTGGGGGGTGATAAGGTATCGCAAATATAAGCGATTTTTTTTAATTATTAGTTAAAAATATACGTATTTAACAAACACAATACACGCCACAGTCACTACTGAGTACTTCACAGACACAGCTGATTTTAAAAAAGTGGCCCAAACACGATTCCAAAAGCACTATTAATATGTTTAATTAATAATAAAAATATTGTTTTCACTTATTTTTGCGATACCACCATTATCCCTTAAAATATTCTCAGTTAATTCAAGTCCACCTATTTTATAGAATTAATTATGGTATTAGAATGTTGATGACCATTGAGGAAAAAAGGCATAATATGTTAGTTTTTTTTAAATATTTCCAGTGTAAAGTAGGAAAATTCATTACCAATACAATATGTCGTTATATTTATTTATTCTACGGTTATGCAAAATCACCAAAAAGGGTAGGTACTTCGGCCCTACTTTTATGAACCAAGGTATCAAACCAAACCTTTTTCAGAACGATCGATAGAAATAAGTCTTATTATTTTATCCTCGTGTCTGGACCATTATGCGAGTAAAATATTACGATTTTCTTATTTATCTTGTAACCTTAAAAGCATATTCGTGTTAACGTGTGAATTGTTATGCGAAATCCACATTTTCTGCTAATTATAAAGTCGTCACTGTTTCGTACTAACTGCTTTCAGTAATGAAATATTTAGAAGCGTCCTCTTGGGAACTTAATCTGCTTTCGTAATCTCTATGCGAGTTTCTTTTCTTTTTTTACGTCTGTTGTCGAATAATACAATAAAACTTACATTGTATAGTCAGAGAAGAGTGAGCGTCTTCTGAAAAAGCAAACCAGTTTCTTGGATGGAGTCTGAGAGCCTTGGTGCATCACAGGTCAACGACGATTGCATTGCTTCACGTATCAACTATGTGAAGGACCCATTACCAACTAGTATATTAGAAAAATCGTTAAGAATGACCCAGGCAGTTTACCTCAAAATAGTTATTAATTACCGTATTTTTTTACTTTGAGGTCAGCAGCAAATCTACAGATGTAAAACTATTACTTAATTTGTGCTTAATGTAATTCTAATATTCAAATAAGGTTGTAATGTAAGTCTAGGCGCTTTTATTGAGTCTCATGTTGAAGATGACTACATGTTGGTAGTCGAAAGGGCTTAATTAAAATTGTGGAAATTACAAACTCATTTCTTTAAATAATTATGGAATTCCATCAAGTAATCAACACGATCAATAATGTAACTCTAATAAATTATTGATGTACAATAATCACTTTTATGATTTCCATCGTTACTATATTCGAATAACAAATAAATCGATTAAATTGTAAACATCAAGTTCGTGTTAGAAATTTTTCCAGAGCAACGCATTAGATTTATTTTGGGTAGCCATGTATACGCATTTTCAATTCTGAAATAAATCAATGTTTTATTCATACATAAAACACATATCTACGTGAGCATTAAGGATATTTAACCAGTTATAAGAACTTGTATTTTTTTATCATATAATGTTTAATTCAACTCGTAGATTATATGTAGGTACATCGATCGCTGAAAAAAACCAACCCTTTTCACTCGTATATTTTATTTCATGCCGATAAATATTTTATCCATTAAATTGTACAAGTGTTTTTATAAATCATTATGGATTCGTGAGTGAGATTCTCGAGTTCAATCCATGGTGCTGACGAAAATGATGTCCACTGGTGTCACTTTGTAGATCTAGTTCGCTACGCTAAGGATTAATGCCTGTGGGGTGGCCTGGGAAACCACCCCTACTATATATTCCTTTAAAGGCCACGGTGACCTGGCCAACCCCTTACGAGAGATCCCACCAATGGGAAAAGCGTCAAGATATTTTTATTATATTATTTTAGTAATCCGTCTTTATATAAAAAATTGAATAATAAGTGGTGTGATCGCAAGCTTCCGAGACAAATAGTGGGAATGGATAATATTGTCTGTCTTCTCTGAAGCATGACTGTGTTGGCCCGATGACGAAGAGTAGAGCTTTTTCAGCATATTGTACCGTTACACATACAATACGAGCTGATGATGGAGCCACTTCCTCACTGCTTCAATCTAAATAACCTACCCAATGCTAAGTGGAAATGTCTGAACCACAACCCACTAAGTGCATTGCTCCTCTTCTCACCGCGGAGCTTTCGTGTACTTTTAATATCGAGCTTTTAACACCACATTCCATCTCACCATTTATAACATAATCTTAATTTGCGTGTAACCCAATAAAATTATAATTATGTTACGTAGATTTGACCCGAATGAAATCTTAATTTGATCGTAGCTATAATGATAAAATCTAAAGGAGAGAACGCATAAAGTTCAATTCCGGTATGGAGCAGGGGAGATTAAATAAAAATGCTACTTTTGATTTCAAGATAAATATTTTAACAATTTTATTTAAAAAAAAATATAATTCTTCAGGTTTAGTTTTCTTATAGGCATAGGAAATATTATATCGACTGTATAATCTATTAGTATATCTTTAATTTTTTTTCTCTATTTCTATTAAGAAAGATGTGTCATCTCCGTTAAAAATACTAATCGATATAACCGATATATTAGCAGGCCATACAACTGGTTGTATAAACATCAAGATGATGGACCAAGTAGAGGAGTCTGAGTGAGACAATTAGTGTTGCCTTGATATTTAAACATCCAGTTGTATTGCCTGCTAATTTATTGGTGGTATCGGTATATATGCTAGTTACTAAATATCCCCATTCCACGTTATAAAGGTTTACCTTCCCCACACTTCTACTGTTTAGTATTAACTATCAAATTATAGATTGGTCGTCTAATCTACAATAACGTAAATTAATTTTCTATTTCATCTCGAACCGCCATCAACTTTCTAAACAAAACGCAATATCAATAGTTGGGGATAATTTTTGCTTAATTTCTGTACCATTAATATTCGGAGAAATTTATCTGGTGCTGTCGATATATTTAATTTACGCATTTCTAATATATTTATATAAAAAATATATATTCAATATGCTTTTTAATCAATAATGATTTAGTTTGTGAAGCAGTGACTCGGAGGTTATGAGACGTCACAATATATGGGCTCATCGAAAATAGAAAACACGGTGGTCGAAACATATGACATCATCACCAACATCTGTGCATCATCACTAATACTACTGTGTCAAACAGATCATAGCCAAATTAATATACAATATTTTAAACGGTGTTTTATACTCTCTATTGGGTAATAAAATAAAACAAATCAACAGTCTTATCATTTCGACCTTTCACGCTTTTTTTCCTCCTGCATTCTATCGCTTTTGGCGTCATGTCAAGCACTCGTGTGAAAACATTTCCGAACAGATTCAATATTTTTATACATTTTGAATAACGGTCAGCTAGAAACCAATTAAGTTTCTAGTCGTACGGTTTCATTGCGTAATCTCGGCAAATGCCAAAAAAGCCTCGTGTTTCGCCGACGTGATTTTTGTATTTTCCTAACCTTCAAAAACCTATGATATCTAGAAAACTGTAATTCAATTACCAACACGAGGAAGAAATTTCTGTCCGTATAAAACAATAAATTACACGTCTATCGTCCTGTTGTTTGTTCAAATGTTTTCATGTGTGCGAATTGTCCCGTTGATTTTTTTATTAATTTGTTTTTGATCTATATTGTGGGCTTGATGTTAATTTGTAATGTAATATAGAGTAGATAAAATACGGCAGATTGCATAATATGAAGCTGGTAAACTACATTACCTAAATTTTTATTATAAAATTTGCGCATTTCGATTTTATATACAACATGTCTTTTATTCAACTTAAAATAATTAAATGTAAGGAATCGTACATTAAATTTAACACAACCACACCTTCATTAATGGTCCAAGTCGGCTAGTTAAACTTATCAATTTTTAATTATTATTTTGTTTTTCAAGAATGTTGCGTATTTACTTATTAGGTGATTGATCGCCTAATTTGAATTTGTATTATTATAAGCATACGTCATAATATTCATGAAACAACAATAGTACGTACATACATTATTATAAGCATACGTCATAATATTCATGAAACAACAAGAACGTAACCTCAAACGGCACACACGGTCAGCAACCTGAGACATTATGACAACATAGTGTTTACAATTAATTGTTGTTGATGCAAATACGGTCAGCGACCTTAGGCGTTATGACAACATAGTTCTTATTGTTTATTCATTTGAACTTGACCTTGAAAATGAATTTTGTTTTGGTTATTCTATGATGACATCATATATTCACTCATTATAATAACCGAAGATTCACAAACTGTTATAATAAATTATTTTATTATTTTTTTTTATACGCAAAAAATCTTAGGACTCTTTTAGTATATTTTTTTAATGATCGTATTGGAATTACATATTCGCCTTTAATCTATTTGAAGTTCAACCAAATACAGGTTGATGAAAAATAGCGGATATTCATACAATAACAGGCAACCGTTTTACATAATAGCTATTATTATAATAGTACTTTTCCAGCGTTTCCGCTGTTTGTATTTACGAGTAAAATCACCAGTTAATTATTATAATATTTTATATACATACATGTGAATGTTTGTGCCACACTAATCTTGATGTATGACTTCTTTGGATGCTTCGTTAATCCTTCTTCCTTTTGGTTTGTCAAATATTAAATATGCATAAAGTCTCTTGATATATGGTGACTTCCTCATAAATGGATGACCATCGAATGCACCAACGCCCACTGAAAACACTTTACGATTATTCAGGCTGACAGATTTAAATCATCATCATCACGCCCCATGCATTAAATCATCCCCAACCATGGATATTTAAACGAATGTCGGCAGTCCGAAAATTTATCTTATCTTCTGTGTCGATAAATTGTTCTTTATATAAATATTTTTTTATTTATATCTTAGGTGGATCCCAGTACGGCTTTCTTGAGAGCTGCCAGAGCTGGTCAACTTCATGTCGTCAGAGAACTTCTGGACACTGGAGCCGTCAAGGACATCAACACATGTAATTCGGTTAGTATTCATCCCATTCAGTGCAAAAATTACCTCACTACTAGACCAAATTAAATTAGAATAGATTCTGGCCACGGGAGATTTAAATCTACGCATATTTAATATTTTCGCCATGTACTCTTAAACATCAGCATGAAGGAGAATGGGTACTTATTAATTAATTAATTATTACTGAACATTTGCACAATAATGAAAATTAGTTTAAGTTAGTCGCCGTCAAAACGTATTAAGTAGAATTTTTTTACAGTTAAAATTTATAATAGACTACTAGAGTATACGTTTAGTTAAACTTGTATCTTAAATATTAGCTACCAAAATGAGTAAAAACGAAAACAGGATAACCCTAAGTTACGATATGGAGATGGATTTTGGGTATAGCTCGAAAATTACAGCTACAAATAAAGTTTTTGTGAGGAGTCTTGTTAATGAAAGCGCTGCTTTAGCTGGGAAAAGTGTTAAATGAGACATAAATTCCGAAGAAAATGTTATATTACTTTCTCTTGATGCATTTTATTCATTCAATGATACTTTTTGCTACGAAGGTTACGAAATCCCGATCAATCGGGGTCGCGAGATTTCATTCGAAGTAGAATCTAATTTGATTTTAAAATATTCAGCACTTTTTCGACCGGATTCTGTCAGATTCCAGAGTTAATAAAATTGGATTGTGTGGTACTCGTGTTTTATTACAATATCCTTTCAAATTCCCAGTGTGTTGTATTTCGCCTTATGTAATTTTATTTGCAAATGGTAAACCAGGCGTCAGTTTAATGGGTGGCTGGTTCCCATATTCGTATACATATTATCGAAAATGTAGTTATTCGTGAGTATGGTGATGTGTATAATCCGAGTAAACATTTTCGTCAAGTTTCGACATTATCGGCACACGAATAGAACAGAAAGCCTAACTATATTTTCACACTGTTAACCCAATTCCACCATATATCTTACAAGACGTCCATAATCTGTTCAACAGTCGTCGATCAACTGAGGGCTGAATTATTCACATCACCTATTAATTGACTTTGACATAAAATATAACTATAAAATAATATTCAATCAATAATCTATTTAAGTAAAATAAATTTCATAAAAAAATGTTTTTTTTTTAAATTATTCACACTAGTCAAATAATTCATAATTTGCTTAATTGCATAATTATTATCGTGTTTTACATGACAAACCTGATAGTTATTTATATCTGCAGTGTGAACCATATGCACTGCTCAATATGCATGTGGTGTGCTTTCAACGCCACTTACTACCGTGCTTCTAGTTTGATCTGAAATATTTATAGCAGATTCCATTTCAACCAGTCAGTGTCACTCCGCAAGTATTTCAACGTTTGATAGCCTACACCACAAGTACTATATTGATTTCTTATTACAAATTGTTCTATTTCTCTTACAGAATGGTCTAAATGCCCTTCATTTGGCAGCTAAAGATGGTCATGTAGAAGTTGTCCAAGAATTATTGAATAGAAACGCTACTGTCGATGCTGCTACAAAGAAAGGTATGGCTTTAGCTTGGGTAGTATTGTAATTTATATTTATAGTTACCAAAGTTAGTTGTATTTATTGTTAGATTGGTTAATTTTTATCATGTTATATGTATCTTTTAGTTTAGATATTTTATATTACTTATAAAATATTGTCTCTACAGGAAACACAGCTCTACACATTGCTGCATTGGCAGGTCAAGAAGCGGCAGCTAAAGCATTATTGGCCGCTGGAGCAGCACCAGATGCACAGAGTGCAGCAGGATTCACTCCACTGTACATGGCTGCTCAAGAAGGACATGATGCCTGTGTAAGGCTACTCTTATCCAACGGAGCCAGTCAAGCATTAGCTACTGAAGTAAATAAATATATTTTTGAAAATAATATTACATTTTTTTTTTTACTACTTTATTAATAAACCAATGTTGAATAGGATGGATTTACACCTTTAGCTGTCGCCATGCAACAAGGACACGAACGAGTTGTCGCCGAATTATTAGAAGCTGACACACGTGGTAAAGTCAGATTACCAGCTCTTCACATTGCCGCTAAGAAAGATGATGTTAAAGCTGCCACACTACTTTTAGAAGTAATGCAGATCATCAATTTGAATTTATCGAGCATTTTAATTATACATATTTTTTAAAATTTCAGAATGATCATAATCCCGATGCATGTAGTAAATCAGGATTTACACCCTTGCACATTGCAGCTCATTATGGTAACACATCGGTAGCTACTGTGTTAAGGGCGAGGGGTGCCGATGTTAACCATGCAGCTAAACATAATATAACTCCTCTCCATGTTGCCAGTAAATGGGGACAGGCACCCATGGTGGACATGTTGATCGATAATGGTATGGAGTTTGGAAATAATTAGTAATATATCACTATTTTAATTAATAATAATTTTAGGTGCAAATATTGGTGCTGTCACGAGAGATGGTTTGACACCACTCCACTGTGCTGCTAGGTCTGGTCACACCGCTGTAGTGACTCGTCTTCTTCAACAAGGTGCTCCTATTGCATGTAAAACTAAGGTTGGTTAATAATCAATGATCTGTGTATTAAATATTCAATTTATCATATTTTATCCTCTTTCAGAATGGGTTAACACCACTGCATATGTCAGTTCAAGGTGAACATGTAGAAGTAGCTCGAGCACTGTTGGCAGCTGGAGCTCCAATTGATGATGTTACAGTAGATTATTTGACCGCCCTTCATGTTGCAGCACACTGTGGACATGTTAAGGTAAAATAAATGAAATACACCATATTTTAAACATGGCTCAAAATAAATATTTTTATAGGTTGCAAAACTTTTGTTGGATAGAAATGCAGATGCCAATGCGAGAGCTCTTAATGGTTTTACTCCATTACACATTGCATGTAAAAAGAATAGATTACGCGTTGTGGAATTGCTCTTGAAATATGGCGCCAGTAAGTTTTAATCTTTTATTTTTTCAAGTAACTTCATAAACATTATTTTTATTCGATAACTATTTTTTTAGATATATCTGCAACAACAGAATCCGGATTGACTCCTCTTCATGTTGCGGCTTTCATGGGTTGTCTCAATGTCGCTATACACCTGGTGCAGCAAGGAGCACCGGCTGACCGAGCTACTGCTCGAGGTGAAACACCTCTTCATTTGGCAGCTCGTGCACAACAGACAGATTTAATTAGAGTACTTCTGAGAAACGGCGCACAGGTATATAATAAACTTTATTATGATATTTATTTCGATATTACACATAATATTTTGGTAGGTCGATGCGAAAGCGAGGGAAGAACAAACAGCTTTACATGTGGCTGCCAGACTTGGACATGCTGACATTGCGTCACTACTTCTACAACATGGAGCCGCCGTAGAGGCAAGAACCAAAGATCAATATACACCTCTTCACATTGCTGCCAAAGAAGGTAAATAATATACATAATACATATCCAATGTAGGGATAAAAGTAATCTTAATGTAAATGATTGATTGCAGGCAAAGAAGAAGTCGCTGCTATACTCTTAGAACATGGGGCATCTGTATCCTCGGAGACTCGTAAGAACTTTACTCCGTTACATTTGGCTTCTAAATATGGCCGTGTCGGAGTTGCTAGACAACTAGTACGTGCTGGAGCTGCGGTCGATGCTCAAGGCAAAAACAATATAACTCCTCTACATATGGCTACTTATTATGGACATCCCGATATTGCTCTTCTATTACTTGACAAAGGTTCTTTGATACATTTACTATTATTATGTTGTAATTAACATCATTCTTTTATGAAAATCTAAATTTGACTCTAGTTTTCATCATCTTTTATTTCTTACTGTCAATGTGTTGAAATGTCTGATTATATTGTAAACTACATAAGTGTGATTTCAGCAATAATCGATAACTTTTAATAAGCTATTGAGTGTTGTCAATACTAACTTCACACCATATTGTGTTATGTTGCATGACAGGTGCGTCTCCTCATTCATTGGCCAAGAATGGTCACTCGGCTCTGCATGTTGCGTGCCGACACAATCATCCTGACATTGCTTTTGCTCTTCTCGAGCATGGTAACTTAATCTCATTATATATTTTATATTAAAAATAGAAACATTTGTTTTGATATCTTATTTTGTATAGGTGCTGATCCTTGCGTAAAGTCACGGGCTGGATTTACCGCCTTACACATGGGTGCTCAAGAAGGCCACGGAGATTGTGTTGAAATGCTTCTTGACAGACAAGCTAATGTAAACGAGCCTGCAAATAATGGTAATTATTATTTATACACATTTTTTAGAACTTTTATTTAATAAAATAATATTTCAGGTCTCACTCCGCTCCACTTGGCTGCACAAGAAGGAAGAGTCGCAGCCGCTAATACTCTCCTTACAAGTAATGCTAATATTGATGCTCGTACTCATGACGGATATACTCCACTACACGTAGCTAGTCACTTTGGCCAGCATGCTATTGTTAGGATGCTCTTGGAGAAAGGAGCGGATGTACATTCTACGTCCTCTATCGGGTTAGTATATTATTATATATCCCACCCAGTTAACAATAAATAATAAATTGTAATAATAATGTATCTATTTGTTCATAATTCAGATATACTCCACTACATCAAGCCGCTCAACAAGGACATACTCTAGTCATCCACATGCTTCTAAAGAGCAAAGCAGACCCGAACGCTTTAACAAATGTGAGTTTTCTAAGAAATCATGTATTTAATATTATTTTAAAAATAGTCAATTTATGAACTATTGATAAGTTTTATCATATCAATTTTATGTAAGCTAATACTCTCGAGCTTATCAGTGAAATACATCATATTAAGTACATGTATGTGTAGTGATTGTAACCATTCGGCTAGCTACACCCAAGTTATATTTCAGTATCTGACAATTGATATTACTTTAGAACGGACAAACAGCTTGTGGCGTAGCAGATCGTTTGGGATACATTGGTGTTGTTGAAGCACTGAGACCCGTCACTGAACACACTGTCAGTCAAGCTGCAGGAGATTCCGGTATGATAAATGTTAAATATAATACATAGGTATATTATATCTGAATTAATAATTTGATAAAATGTATAGGAGGTGGACCAGAAGGTAGATACCGTGTTGCTGCACCAGAACTAATGCAAGACACTTTCATGAGTGACTCGGAAGATGAGGGTGGTGAGTGATTTATCCAATTTTTTTAGTATTAATAGAATTAGGATTTTAATTGTGTATGAATTTTTAGGTGACGTTGAATGTCCTGTTCAACAACAACAACAATACAGGTATATGAGAGAAGCAGAAAGACCGAGAGATGTACCTGATATTGCTCCTCCTTTGGTAACTTCGACCAACAATGTCAACATTGATCGTGAGCCTTTGCATATTGGGTGAATAATTACAAAGTCCTGTTAAAACTAGTGAAGTTATCATATTTTATAATTTTCATATCTTTCAGATTCCTCGCATCATTTGTAGTGGATGCTCGAGGCGGAGCCATGCGTTCAGCTCGACGTGCAGGTCTTGCTGTGGTAGCACCAGCCGGTGCCGTAGCACAACCTACTCGTATCACTTGCAGACATGCTCGACGTGCTCCTGCTCATCCACCACCATTAATGGAAGGGGAAGCCCTTGCTGCACGATTATTACAACTGGCACCTCCTCAAGCTTCTTTTCTGAGGTAAATACATAACTAGAATTTTGAAATCGTCATTAAAGTGTCGTTAAATCATATATATATATTTTTATTTCAGTCCCATTACTCTAGAAGTGCCTTCATTCACAAGTCAATGCCGAGAACGAGAACTTGTCATTTTAAGATCAGATTCTGGGGACACGTGGCAAGACCATTATTTGCATAATAATGATAACCAAATGATACAGGTTAAAAAAGCACATTTGTGTTTGTTTATTTTTTTTTATGTGAATTAAAATTAATATTCCATACACAGGAAGCTTTGGCGAAAGATAAACTGGAAGGAGATTCAACCGGGGGTAAAATTGCCAAAGTCATTACTTGTGATTTCCCGCAGTACTTTGCAGTTGTGTCTCGAGTGAAACAAGAAATGCACATCATCGGCCCCGAGGGTGGAACTATCTCATCCAGTGCTATACCACAAGTATGATTATACATCCTATAATCTTAATAAGCTTAGTTTTCTTATTAAAATTAAAATGTTTAGGTTCAAGCTCTTTTCCCTCCAGCTGCTTTGACCAAGAGAATCAGAGTCGGACTCCAAGCTCAAGCTGCTCCCACAGATTTAGTACAGCGTGTGCTCGGCCGTGCAGCATCAGCCAGTCCTGTTTTAACAGTAGAACCTAGAAGACGTAAATTCCATAGAAGTATTACATTGACCATGCCATTACCTCCCACAGCACAAGTAAACATTTATTTATTTTAGAGTTTAACATCTGTGAAAGATTGTTTTCAAACTAAATATTATTTCAGCAGAGCGGCAGCACTGGTGGTGCAGGCAGCACATTGAGATTACTTTGTTCTATAATGGGTGGACAAGCCAGTGCCGTTTGGGAAGATGTAACTGGTTCTACTCCACTCACACAAACTGGCGACTGTGTCAGTTTCACGACCACTGTATCTGCAAGGTAGTTTTCTATTATTTAAATAAAACATATACATCAATGTATTAAACTATACTAAAAACTTTATCCTAGATTTTGGTTGATGGATTGCCGTAACATAACCGATGCTACAAAAATGGCTACTGAACTTTACAAGTAAGTGATAATTGCATTTTTAAATGTTCACAATTTTATTAAAATATTAATTTTATAGAGAAATGCTACTTGTGCCATTTGAAGCTCGTTTGGTTGTATTAGGCAAGCGAGTTGATGCATTAGAAGGAAAACTACTCATCTTATGCCTTACCGATCAACAGCTTGGCAAAACTCTATTAGAAAAGGTATTGTCAATACATATTAAACATATGATTTCTAAAATTGTAATAATATTAATTAAAAAAACAATGTTCCAGGAACACTACACAGAAATTGCTCGATCTTCACCTGTCCGACTCCTTGATTCTAAAACACTATACCTTGAATTTTCTGGAAATCTCGTACCAGTCACAAAATCTGGTCACCAATTGAATTTCAAATTTGAGGTAAACCTTTAAAACACTCAGAGATAAACCAAATTGCTTATTTAATAACCTTTTTTTTTTCATTTAAAGTCTTTCAAAGATAACAGATGTGAATTTGCCGTTCGCATTAAAGATCCCGAAGATTTAGCAGGCGGTAGAGTGTATTTCATGTCTGAACCTAAGGTATGTAAATTTAGTGTTTTTTTTTTAATTTTATTATATTGATTTTAATAAAAAAATCCAAACAGGCTTCAAGAGGAGAAGTTGGTGGAACTGCAATGTGCGCACTTGATGTCCAATTGCCTCGATCTGTTGCTCCGAGAACTGCCAAATCTCAACTCGACTGTCTCAACCTGGATCAATCTGGTATATACTTATTTTTTTATATAATGTTATATTTACCATGAATAATTTTAATATGAATGTGTACAGGATTCGATGCCCTTCACGATGATATCGGTGGTCATTGGGGTGATTCTTTGGGAAGAAATGCTCACTTCACTCTTCCCCGCCACGTCGAGCAAGATTCCGAAGATGAAGATCGACAGAGATACGTCAATGGAAAGGTAAATATTTTTAATTAATTTTCTGTTACAATTTGTAAATTGTTTTCTTCATTTATAGAATGGTGATATTATCCATGATAGTGGAAGCAAGCCAGCAAAAGATCAATTGAATAAAGAGGTTAAAGTAAATGGCAAGATATCTGGAAATTGTAAGTATAATTAAAAAAATATCAGATAGAGAGTTATTGTAGTAAAATTTATTGATATAATTTTCATTTTTTTATCGCAGTGATTCAAAATGGTTCCGATTACGATTCAGATCCTCAACTTCCTGCTCCTAAACCCACACGTCGTTCTCTCGAAGTGTTTGATTCAGATGAAGAGAAATCTGCCCTCACAGACAAAACATCCAACAAATCGACCCCGGATCCAGTCAAATCTAGCAAAATTCCTCGAAAATCATCCAGCAATGATGACAGTTCTTCGCAAAAAGACTCTCCTAAAAGCGAACCGAAAAAAGAAAAACCTACACTCGATACCAAAGGCATTACTCAAAAGAGTAAATTAGTTAAAGGAAAATCACCTTCACCTGATATTAAAGGAATTCAATCTAAGAGCAAATCGCCGTCTCCAGATATAAGCAAAACACCCAAAGGTAAATCTCCATCTCCTGATATTAAAACCCCTGTGAAGGGCAAATCTCCATCTCCTGATATTAAAGCTCCCGTTAAAGGCAAATCACCATCTCCTAAACTCAGTTTAGAAAAGGATAAATCACCATCACCAGATATGAAATCTTCACCAGTCCCAAAGCAAAAATCAGCATCGTCCACACCTAAACTGATTGAAGAGGAATTATTAGGTAAAGTTGAGAATATGTTTTCAAACTTCTCAGAACCGCCCAGTGATACAAAAGAATCTGATGAAATTTACAACACGAGACTTGTAGTCGATGAAGATTCTGATTTTGCACCATTGAAAGATCTCAAGCTAGAAGTGGATGAAGTGTTTACTACAACAGAAAACAATGTAGAAAAAGCCAACACTACACTTTTAGACCTTACAGATGAACATATTTCTCAACTCGCCGGAGATGTCGACGATAAGTTGAATATTCAAGAAAAGAATGCGGAGCACATTACTGATTTTCTTGAAGAAGAACGTCAAAACGCAGCCCACCAGATAGATAACCAAGTTTCTAATATTGAAAAGAGTCTTCAACAATTAAGAGATGAAACCGAAAATGCATTTGAATCGCTCAAGTGTGATCTTCCCGAGAGAGCAGACAAATCATTTGTAGCGTTTTCAGATAACTTAACCGAAAGTTACGACAAAACATTAGACGACTTAAATAGCAAAAAGGATGATATTGTATTACACATCAAAGAAGATTGTGATGATATCGTCGAAAACTCAACCTCATATTTAGAAAATAAGAAACATGAATTACAATCAGATTTAGATGACTTCAAATCCGATAAAGAGGAAAAACTGACAGCCGTCAAAGATAATGTTCAAGAATATTATGAAGAAACATGTTACAAGGTGTCTGACAAATCGACAGATATTGTCCAAAATGTAGAATGTAAAGTTGCCGATATTTCCGATAGCATAGATAACAAAAAGAGTGAATTGCTCGAGCAGCTAAACAAAGAAGTCGATAGTGCCAATGAGAGCTTGACAGGAAAGAAAGAAGAGTTAAATAACAAATATGATGAAGTCTCCAAAGATATCTCCGAACAGGGTGACAAATTGAGCAAACAGCTGGACAGCTTAACAGAGTCAGTCAACGAGAAGAAGATTGATGCTGAAGACAAAATCAAAGAGAAATATACCGAATTGGCAGACAATATTGTTGAATCCAAGAATGATGTAACAGAATCCCTCAAAACACAAGCCGATAATGCAAACAAAGCCCTGGCTCAAGGCATTGACGCTACAGCTGAAGAAGCCAAGAGTATCGCCGGTAAATGTGAGTAACTTTTAATTATTACAAAATTGATTGCCCGCTTGCGTAAAATATTTAATTTCAATATCGTCCATGGCATGTTGTAATTCAATATCTATAATCGGCATGTCTCTTACATAAATAATTTACATTCTTAATTTTGCAATAATTTCATTGTGCTTGAAAGGACTGATGTTATCAATGCTCGTTTTATCATTGAAGTAATATTTTAGTGAAGCAACAGAAACTAGGAGAAGAAATATGTGTATAATTATTATGTAGCATCCATTTCAGAGTATTAACTCTAAATTAAATTATTATTATTATATTATATTAAATTATTATTATTATATTTTATAATAATTCAAAATAGAACAAAAATAGTCCTATATTTAAATTGTAAATTTTACTAGTAATTAATTCATTATTTATTTTATCGCCTTCAATAAGAATTATAAATCTACCCAAGCTGCTTTTGTATGTACCTACTTATTTTTAATCGAATGTAATGCATTTTAATGTAGTAATTTATTTTGCCTCTTCATTTTCATTGCCTGATTTCATTTCAGTTTCTGGTTTTTTGAAATCCCCTAAGAGTAACAACAAAAAGAAAAACAAGAAGAATAAGAGGTAAGTCTGCTGTAGTTGCTACTTTGATTTTATCCTCAATAGAATGGCTCGTGAATATGTTTCTGAGCCGTTCTGTCTTATTAGAAAATAATTAATGTATTTTGTCACCTGTCATTGGAATGGTTAATCAATTACGATTGTTATTTTTTAGGGATACCTAGTGAATTTATGGAGAATTGAAAGCTGTCAGCATTTATATATTTACTATGATGATTAATGCTGCATGATTGATTAAGAAGAGCACGTCATTTTAAATAGCTTTTTAATGCTACGCGCGGCCCGAGGATTCTCGTAATTATATAAAACAAATTAACCTATTTGAATATTGGACGCAGACAGTCCTCGCTTCAGTAGGCTTACTCGACAAAAGATATATGCCAATAAATGTGTGTTGAAGTGATATAAATAATTATTAATACTATTTAAATTCATTCATAGTGTACAAAATAAAATGTTTTCTTTCTAGATTGTCTGAGTGAATTTTTTAGACACATACATATTTATAAATAATTTATTCATCAGTGTCTCGAGCAGCTTCATTTTATAATTCAATATATTAATGAAATACTAAGTCATTGTTTAGAATTTATAAGCACTTGTATATTTATAATATTATATACAAAATCTTAAATCACAATAATATACATTTTATTTATTACAGATTGTTCTTTTTTTATTATATTATATTTAAAGCACAAAATTCACTTTATAATAAAATTGTAAATAATTTCCATACTTAATACTGTATTATTTATATTGCATTATGTAAATTGATTGTTTCTTGAAATAGTTGGATAAGGAGATTTTTATTAATGAGAAATAAATGAATTCATGTTGATTGAATAATATATAATAATATATTTAAATCCTATTGAAATTGCATAGAGTATCTTTATGAGATTGTTAAGCACTTTTCGATTATCTTTCACTCAGTTTTTACTTATAAATCAGCATCGAATTTATATGTTTCATTCTTCTGTGATCAGTATCTTTTAATTTCATTATGTACTATGTACAAATTTACATAGAGATGCTTTCTACATAGAACTTTTTCCTTGTAATTTCTCTTATTTTATTTTGTGACTAATTCGTGATAGCAAATACAATAAATTAAAGAAAGAAAAAAAAATTGTGTTTTCATATATTTTTTATTAGCACGACAGTAATATTAATGCATGGTCACCCCACAAGGATGAATGGAATAAAAATCATATTAATTTTTTCCAAAAGAAGTTTTATTTTTGGAGCAAAATATATGCTTTTTTTAATTTTTGTATTTATAAAAATCAAAATAGTACAAAATCATACATGAAAATGAGAAGAAATAATTAAACAGAGCTACCTTATTTAAAGTTTTCCTTGTTTGCCTTATTTTTAAAGATATCATATTTATCCCTGATGAATGTAAAACCGTTCAACTTTAATAGAGGTTTTTCTTTACATCTGACTGGTAGGGAATATATATATATATAAATTGTAGATATATTTTGGAATTTGTTTTAATTAAAAAAAAATATATTTTATGAGATCAGTCTCACAAAACAACATTTTATATGTGTTTGAGTCTAAACACAAACCGTCGCAACATAAACGTAGATTCTACGTAGCTAAAAATTTAAAACAAAAACTAAATAATAAAAATCTCTTTACAATCGTACTATTTGTTACTTAGATCTGACATCAACGAAAACATGAGGAGATACAAAAAAACTTAAGAAATAACTTGGCACAGAGGAGCACAATCGATGTAACTACATTATTCCATTCTGTTCAATAATTTAACTAATCAAATGATGTGAAAAAAATGTGAAGCCGATTTCGATTTACACTTCAACAAGGTGGACAACATTTTTCAATTACATAACGACAATTTTATTAATTAATAACAAAAATAATTCAAGAAAACTGATACAAAACGGAATTAAGTTTCATGTGGCAAAATAAAATGAAATCATAAGTCGGAAAGTTTTTTTTGAAAGAAAGATTGAAAACATAAAGTGGAAAAAAAAATAATAATATGATACGATCCAACAGCCTTAGAGTACATATTTAAAATATATATTTACAAAACATTTACAATCACAATAGTACCATCCGCTTCTTCTTCACCTATGACACAGTAATTTGTATTGGAATTCACAAAATTTTTACATTATTAAGATAAGCGTGAAATCTTTTTGTTAATGTCTGCCTTCACTTGTACAATTTACACCAACCGTTCAGAAACGATAACAATTCTAGAGCTATAATTTGTATTCTCAGTCACTGTCACAAAGATTAATACTATAGATTTATTAAGGCCATCGAGTAATCATCTTATATTAAGTCAACAAGTATTCTGTGGTTCACGCTCGACACACCTCATAAATGTCCGGCGTGATAAATGCTATGATTGAACTAAATTTCAACTACTAAACATAGACTTAACGACTTACGCAATACACATGACATCATTAAATAAATTATCGAGAGTAAACTGTGTAGATACACTAACTGAACAAATAAACATTAAGAGATCTCGGTGAGAATTAAATGCGTGCGCTTGTTGTGTATTTGTTATTTGGTAACTGCGGAAATGACATCCGGTATTATGACCACAGAACACCCGTCGACTCGACAGCTATGACTATGACACCGAAATGACCTTATTGGAATTGTTAGGATTGTTAGGAGTGCTAGGCCCCGTCGTGGAACTGGGACCGCCCCCGCTGCCCCCACTCGTGCTGCTCACGCCTGAACTTGAAGGAACTGTACCGTTTCGTGCACTATCACTTAATAAATGCTGGCTAAATCCTCCTATGGAATTTCTCGCAAAATCGCCCAACAACTGACTGTTCGATGTCGAAGGAGGCATTTTGTTGAAGTCGGGTGAAAAAGGTAATAAAGGAGTCGGCGGGTTAGTTCTCAATGCAGCTAGGTGTGCTAAACTTAAACTACTCAGTCCACACGACCTACTCGTAAGTCTATTAACACTCAACGGGTTGTTTGCGTCCCTGGGATTCGTGCCCACTGGCAGCCGTGCCACGGGCGGCGGTAACGTCGGGTTGGGCGTGAGGGGTGACGCATCCAGCGGAGGATGAGGAGTGGCCGGCGATGCCAGACTAGCCGGGCTCGGTAATAATGCAATGGGACTGGTGAGTGAGCTGAGGCCGCTCAGGGCCGGACTGCTCATTGATCCCTCGTCCCTGTCCTTCTCGGAAGAGTCCGTATCACTGTTGCCGTCCTGGTCGTCATTGTCATGATCGTGCATGTCTCCGTCTCCATCACCATCACCACCCGGAGGTAGGCCTCTCCGTGCTGCCGCCAGGGCTTCCATATATCTTATACATTTTTTCTTGCGCCTGAAAATCAAAATAAATCATTATATACAAATCTACAAACGATAAAAAAAAACACATAATTGAAGCACTATAATAAAATCAAAAAATAAAAATAATTTAACTTATAACTAAGTTACACATTAAAAGCACACGAAAAAAATCATTTCAAAATATTACACAAAAAAATTTATTGAATATCCAGTCTTCAGGCTGCAAAAACTACATGCGACTTAATATTAAAAAAAAAAAATTATCATGCTCACAAAAAATTCATAGTTTTTACCAAAAAAAAAGACATGCTCTCAAAATAATCAATTAACTGTTGACATTTTGGGGTAGTTTGTTTAAGAGTAATTATATTTTGAAGATCAAATAATAGTGACTATTATTTGGACTTTAAATATAACTATCATTAAAGAAACCGATCCTTATAAATCAAGGATTCTTTTGTTTTTATCAATGACATGAAGCAATAATATATCCTCGGTACTTTAAATATTAAACATGAAAATGTTAGTGAATTAATTAGTATAAAGCTGTCTAAACATTAAATAACAATTATGGCGACATGTCATTGAAAAACTTACAAAATAATTGATATATAAACATAAAAGCTGTAAGTGTAAGATCAAGCGTAAATGCAACACACTCGTAGAAACTGCACATTTATAATGGACAAATCAATATAATTCAGGGATCCTGTTAGGAAAACTGACCACAGTAGAGTGAACGGGGGCCCGGAACTAGAGATCCACGTATGTAGGTTCTTGGGGGGAGCCTAGGAGAGGAGGAGCACCCGTAATGCTAGCGGCTCCGACTCCTCGCAACAGGCCGAGCGCTCCTGATCCTCCCACCACCCCTGTACCTACCACCACACCGCCAGCTTCCGGACTATTACATCATCCGATTGGTTTTAATTTATCATAATTTTAGTTACATTACGGTGCAGTGTAGTGGGGCAGTGTAACAACCGATCCGCAGGAGAGGCAGCAATCACAAGTTTAAAATAACAAATGATTATTATTCATATCATCGTAAACTTACTATCTAATTACACAGTATTTCAAATAATAAAGAGACAGGTTGTAAAAAAAATAATATAAACCAAATAAAAATAAATCTTGTACGATTTGAGTTTATTCAGAAACATTCAGAAAATATGTCTTGTGAAAGATTAAAAGCAGAGTTACTTCAAACTGTTGATTGCTGATTCTCTTACGAGATTTACTATATCGCTATGTATTATGCGCACAGACGCTTCAAACTAATACTGCATTCTTTATATACTAATTTTAAATAGCAGCATCATCCAATTAACTTTTTGGTTTCTGCATTCTGCTCTTGGTGAAAAGACACATTTTCTGAAGTTAGCTTACACACTTTTATATGTAGACTCGACAATACAAAATAAAAACAAAAATAAATGAATGATTACAATTTAAATTATAAAAAAAAGATAAATGAACCAAGTCTTTCCACATAGAAACAACACATAGATACCAAAAATATAATATTATACTACAGTAAACTCACAATTATTCATGAAATTTTGGTTAGTCATTGAATGGATAGTTTAAAATGCATTTCTTCTTTAAAAAAAATTCACAAATAATTGTGAGTTTACTGTATTGCAATTATTATAAATAACATTATATTATTCGATTCTCAACATGGGTATATTGAATACATTTGATAATTACAAAAAAAAATCAATAATTTTTGGAGCATTTTGTGCTATTTCATAAGTGTGATAGTGTAAATTAAATAAATTAAAAAATGAGTACATAATATAAAGTAATATGAATTATTTATCTCACCTGCACGGTTTACACCATTGACTCTGTTGTTCTAATCCGTAACGAGCCCTACATTTCTTCAGATTGTTTCCTGATAAAATAAAATCTTCATATAGAAACAATTTATATGAAAATAAAATAATAATATAGAAATTGAATGTGACTATTTTCTTTCAAAAAAATCATCAAAATATTTAAATTACTTTTAATACAATTTAAAAAAAAACAAGAATAGTAATGGTAAAAAAAAATATGAAAGTGATCATCTCTCATGCGAAAATATCAATGTTTTATTTGAAAATTTATTTAGAATGAATTGATATTTTTGCAGGAAATATGTGGGTTAGTAAAAAAGTAAACAGAACATGCAAACAATATCTAACAGACACATGCAAAAGGAAAAGTGGGATGATGTAATCTCAACGATATGGCAAATAATGACAAGCTATCGCAAATATTGTAAGGTATAAATATATAAAATAGATATAATATGATCGATTTTCAAGATCTACTCTACATTCAAATGAAATACATCCTCAAATATAATGGTATGTAAAATAAAAAAGAATAAACCAAATATACAAATTCGATTGAATCTCACGTGGAAAAGAAGGAAAAAACTTAAGCAAAATTCTTCAGACCAATATCATCAATAAATAATACCATTGAAGCACAAAGCAGAATAGGTTCATTTAAAAGGAGATGTCACGTATTAAAAAAATATACTCTCTGTATAATACATATGGCCAGCTCAAAATAATGAATCAAATAAATAGAGGAAGACAAGCGAAAATATATGTATAATATATATATATGCATATAATGTGTGTGTATTTACAATCGCTTCATTTTAGAATATTTCCATTGCATAATACGCTGAGTTGTTGCAATGGAAAGATTAGGATGTAACGAATTTTAAAAGCAACCACTTCTTTGCTCGAATAAAATAATAAGTTGTATTTTGAAAAATACTAAAAACATGCAGAAATAACTTGAAAGGCCGAATGATTCAATCGTATGAGGCTGTCCCAGCAAGATCACCTGCAGATGTGTGTGAAATAAACTCTCATTAGGCAAAATGTAAATGTCGGTTGTTGTGTATAAACAATATCAATCCACTGATGTTGCAACAAGAACTTGTTAAGCTGTGTGTGTTTACTATTAAAAAATTTCCACATAAATGTAACACTGTCAAAGCGCACAGAAAATAAACAAATAAATTAAACAATAACACAACATTTAATCACATGAAAATGTCTATTATCTTAAATCTATTGATCAAAATTTAATTTGCCTATTAGAAAATCAAAAGACATCGGCCAAGTTCTTTATTGTGAATTATTTTAAGATGTATAAACAAAGCTTCATGTGATGATCATATTAATTATCCGAGAGAGTTACATAAATGACAACGGACTAGCAAAAGGAATTAAAAGCCGGGACAACCTTCGAAGGATGGATCGCTTGGTGAAGTCTTCAATACATACAGTATAATTATTATAAACTCTTTATGCAATAGAAAACTAGAGCAATATAAAAGAAAAAATCAAAACTAAAGAAATATATAAATACATATCAAAATAATAAAAAAAGAGAAAAAATGTCTCAGGACTATATATAATATTATATATTTGTATAAAATGTAGATATGAAAAACTACTCCTCTATTATTATATATCCCATTAGCCGGAATCATAAATTGCTTTTTAATTATCTTAGACAAACAGGATCAAGGATCGGTGTGTTCAGAGGAACGATGAGCATTTCATAACAAGTATTGATTACAGACACATACCACATTGGCGAGAGTGATAACGGAAATATTGAGTTGATCGAAGCGACAAGAGATATTGTTGATATGAATTGCTCACGAGACGAGGGGATTAACATGGGAAAGGTAATGGCAAGAATGGTAACAGTGGTATGGTGATGGTGAGGGCAGTACCTCCATCGGTTGTCTCTTGCTTTCGCTTCCTCTTCTTGCCCCTTTGGGTGTTAGCCCTAGATGACCAATCTGGATAAAGTTGCATGTGCAGCTGTCGCTCTCTTCGCGCTAGCTCGTAATATTTGGCTTGTTCCTCACGACCCAGCGCGTGCCACTGTTAGGCGCACCGCACATATGAAAAACAAAGAACAAGACGACAAGTGCCGTTTGAAAACCCGCTCTCTCATTTCACTATGACACATTCTATAACACATTAATCACATCATGGACGAAGATTGCTACGTGGCAAGATTTACAGCGACAGCCTGTTATTATTCTTTGTAAGCCTTAACTTCCTCACAGACAGTGAATGAAACTACAGTTGTTAGAAAGTATGCAGCGGGACAATTTGGCCGATTGTTATACTTATAGCAAGAGTAATACTACACCTAATCATCACCGTGTGATACGACTAACCTGAACTTATATGCACCTCTTTTAATTCAATATCCGCAAGACGCACCTTCTGACAACTGTCATTTCGGCAGTTTTTGATTGAAATAACATAAAATATGACATTTTTTAATTGAACAATTGTTAAACGTATATTCCACTATAACCTCATAATATGCAAGCAGAGTTTCGGTGCTAGAAAAACAGCCCTTCTTGGTTGCAAAATAATTTGGAAAATATGAAAATCGAATTATGTTGGCCAATTGAGATTTTGTTAATGGAAAAATTTTGAACCTATTCTGCGTGACCTACGAGTAGGCACCTTGAAAACCGATAGCACTTACATTCTACAGGAAAATGAAGGACTTTGGGAACCAGCACAATCCACTGACATCACATACAACTAAGTATTATTATTTATTCAATATTAAAAAGTCCATTCGGGTGAATGATTAGAATTCCATATATGAGAGATCATCAGAATCATCCCTTCAGGAAATCTTGGCAAGCCGATTTTCTAGCACAATGCACAAGAGCAAAATTACAAATCACCTCCCCTCATCGTGACAAAAGAAATCATTGAAAAAACACTGTCAAAGCAGTACAACACACTGGCCCGACACAGGATTGGTTGTGATTCTGAATATTTTGATAATATTGAATGTTATTAAAATACATAATATATATTGAGATAGAGAGAGAGATAAAACAGGGTGGATGCTGTGAGATTCCCATTATTGATAATACAACTAGCACAATACAACAGTGACAAGAGACAATACACACTCGAAAACGTAACATAATACAGAAGTATGTGTAAATTAAAGATACCAGGAGAGCAAATACGAAGGGATTTGGTAATGGGGTACGGTGGTTATGAGTAATCATATTCCCGAAAAATATAAATGTATATAGGTATATAAATATATCAATCACACATTAGATGGCAGTAGAATGTGTTAAAAGTGAGTCGACCCGGTGAGGAGCAGGTATGTGTAATATTGTGTGAGTGAGTTCAACCCAGAGTGAAAAAGATGAGGGAAATTGTTGCCTTTATTAGTGACAGGGTGGTGTTTAGGACAATTGTTAGCACAGTTGGATGAATGATCTCTGATATTATTGGCGTTGTATCGACACTCGGTGTCGTGTGTACCTCCCAAATCAGCGGGGCTTCTTTCCTTTTTCCGCTTTTTCTTTTTGGAACCGTATCCATAGTTGTCTCTCGCACTCCAACCGGGATAAAGCTGCATATGGAGTTGGCGCTCTTGTCTCGCTTTTTCATAGTACTTAGCCTGTTCCTCTCTACTTAACGAATGCCACTGTGTCGACATAGTGGTCATATAGATTAATTTGCCAATTAGAAAACAAAAATTATATTTTTTAAATATGTTCAACATTAGATTAATTTAGACGAAAGCTTTCAACACCATCACATTGGTCAGTTGAATAGAGAACGACTACTTTTCAAAGTGATTTTACACACTTCGATGTGCTGCATCCAAATATACAAAATATTTTCAAAACATTTAAATAAACATGCCTTCTCTGTCTGTAATTCTGCTGACTGACTCATTTTGGCTTGATTCGTTGTAATGCGAATGGTGATTAAACATATTGTCCATTTATGATTATTTAAATACATTTTCAATATGATAAAGGAGAAACTCACCCGTCTGCCGAGGATTTGGTTTATTGCCGCACTCTCTTTGAGAGTACATTCCGCGACGACCTTCGCCCTCATCTCCTTCATGTATAACATGAAGGCGTTTAAGGGCTTTTTGATATGAGGTTTTTTGTTCTTGTCATTGGCGCTGGATGGAGGTACTGAACCGGGACCTCCACTGGAACTTCCTCCGCCGCCACTGCTACCCTGAGGAGTTCCAGGCGCGCTGCCGATTTCATCCTTATCTCCTGAGCCACTCTTGTCCAGCGACCTAAAATAGTATAAATCTATAAAAAAAGGTCATCGGCCAGGCGAGGCAGGGCGGTTTACAAAAGGAAACCATTAGATATGGGGTTATATTTAGACAAGCGAATATCCTTGGCGCGCATGTGGCATCTGATGTTCGGATTTAAGACCAGCACAGGAAGTCAACACAGATCTCATAATAAAATATATTGAATAACTCTTCACAAACTCAGATCTATTAATTACGAAACATTTGGAATTAACTAAAATCGGTTGAAAAAAATATAATCCGCCCTGTTAGCGACCTTGCTTAGCTGTATGTATTTATAATAGTATTGTACAAGCTCGTTGATTGTGTCTTATATATAATCCGAATTTCGTGGTTGTTTATGCAGAATTTTTTAATTTGTTTGTTAGAAAAATAATCTAAGATCTTATAGATGTTTATATATTATCATGATGACTTCTCTGTCTCAGTCGTGTACACACATCTCGATCAAAATGCTTTATATAATTGAATGTACAGTGACGAGTCGGAATGTAAATAATATTGATTTTTTTATCCATTTGTAATCCGAAAATAAAGTGTTACAGGAAACTGGAACCGCCCGTTGAAAGAATGCTGGATAGTGTTGACAAGATGGCGCAGTGTCATCTCTGTCCAACAATCAACGCCCAATCATTTGCCTTCACTGAATAATTGGCTGCCGTTTATTACTGTCGTGGTTTATCTGCTTTCTTTCAAACGAACAGTTTCACTTTTAAACATACCTATCGTATACGTACCTTGAGTACCGATGACTGAGTAAATCCTGAGTTGACGGTCTATCGGCTTGAGGTTTTATCGTATGATGAGAATGGTGAGGATGTCCAGGGTGCGTTGCTAACGGGTGCAGGGGGTGAGGAGATAAGGGATGAGCACCAGCCATCAGACCCGGTGAAAACCTGTACAGTTCGCTGCAAAGAAAATAAATTCAGGCTATACTTTTTTATTATTATTATTAAGAGAAAACAGTTATCTGGAATACCAGAGAACCTATATCTCTGATGGAGCTTTTTAAGAGGGTTTTTTCGACACAACAACGTGTTAATTGTCTGTCGATGATCTTAACTATTACTAGTTACACAGGTCACCCGACAGAGCGGCTCTGCCCGACTTAATAATCGCCTCAGTATTTACCATACAATCCAGGAAATCAGAGTAAACCTGCATCAAGACGATCGATCGGGATTTTATTAATATTATTCCCGATCTCCCAGTCGTAATAACCGATCAAATCAATTTAAAAAATCTTGAGGAGCAGGATTTGAACCCATGACGACCACAGTATTTGTAGCCACGCTTCTTATCCCCTGATTATTACTATTAATTTTTTATTGAATAAAACAATACTGTTTAATTTAATCAATGAATTAAAAATCCACTCATTGATTTGATAATTTAAATAGCGTGCTATGTTATTGGCATTAAGTCACCGGATCGATCACCATTATAATATAATTAAATAAAGAACAGGTCCTTCATTTATGATTGTATGAAAGAGCCGAATAAACGGCGCGAGTTCTCACGATATTGCCTCAATTGTGCTCGTCGCCAATTATAATCATTGTACTCCGAGACGAGGATGTACCGCCCATTCAACACTCTTGAGCGTCTTTTGTCTTAGCCCTAAAGAGGGTCTCAATGAATGAGAGCTCTGTATTGTTTGTTTATTTCATTAGAAGAGCATACCTGGTTAGACTAGAGCTGGATATTGGCAGCGAGGTGGGGTATGGACCGCGAAATCCGCTCGCCGCAGAAGACATCGGGTAAGGTGTGTGCCTGATAATGTAAAAGTATATTAATTAATATGATAGTTTTCAAAGAGATGATGGCTCAAAGGCAGTAGCATGTATGATCCAAGAGCTGACACTATGGAGTATGTGGTCAGCAGAGGAGAGCCTACCTGTGGCGATGCAATTTGTCTTTCAGTGCTAGCGTACCTGGCCGACTATACCGTGTAATTGGTAGTCTCAATTAACGAGGAGCCTCTGCTTTTTGCCAATATGTACTATAACACTCTACTATCTTGTCAGCTCACTATATTATACTGTACGTGTAGTTAATGTACTCACCATGAGGCGACTTGTGACATTTCAGGTCCCAACATAGGATAAGGGTAGGCACCGCCGGCAAAAGGGTACATGGCCGGTCTCGTAAGTCCTATACAAAAAATTAAAATTTATTAACAACATTATGAATGTGATACATATTCTAAATCTGCATTTATAATAAAGTATAGTAACTATTGATTATCCATTTTCTTGTCTAATTTAAATGAAGCATGTATTATACGTGTAAACAAATCACTACATTTACAAGACAAAAATAATAATAAAAAAAGGTTTAAAACAAAATATATAAAAAATAATTTATAGTATAATATAAAAATGTAAATACATATAGAATGTATATTAAATAAAGTAAGGCGTAGGAAGCAATAATTTATATGTTACTATATAAGGTCGCTCCTAAACAAGCCCTGTAGGTGGCAGAATTGGTGGAAAAGAGTTCACCCAGGTGCCCAAAATACACCTGGTTTTTTTATTTATTATTAATATTTTTTTTTTATTTAAACATTATATTTTATATATAATTAGAGCCGCCTTGTGGCCCAGTGGTTAGTGTAACGGATTCGTGAGTGAAGACTCCCGGGTTCGATTCACGGCACCGGAGTCACTTGGTAGATCTAGCTTAGCAAACTAGATCTTAAGTACTCATTGCTGTGTGGTGGCCTGGGAAACCATCTCTACTATATTCTCCCGTAAAGGCCAAGGTGGCCTGGCCCACCCCTTATAAAGGGACTCCCGTCAATAGGGAAGGCGTCACGATATATTTTATATAACCTTATAAAGGTTACATGCAGAGAGTGTTAATGAAGGATAAAGTATGTAATTTTCCAAAAAAATGTGGATCGCATAATAAAATGTGCTTTCGCATCGACAAAATCATTAGGTGTATCTTACTTTACTATCCAGGAAAACTGGATCAAAATGGTTTTTTCCCAATAAATGATAAGTACAACATATTAAAAATATTATTCAGATTTTTATGATCTCCACTGTCATCACTAGTTCGGATAATTTGTAGTACCTTAATGTTATTGAAGTAGTATCACTATAATATGGCACTAGAGAGTCTAAGACATATAGTGCAGCGAACATCCTGTAATGATTTCTAAATCGGTCGGAATTCTTCGAAATCGACGGGCTAGTAGATCTCAGATCAGAAGATGGAAGATGGCAGGATAGTGATGATGTTTGGACTATGTTGTTGGCAAGTTGCCAGGGGCGCTGCGGTCATCACAGACACGCGGAAGCCGATACCCGAGCTGGCGTCATAACATTCTCTTTGATCTTTCTCCGCCAACTGTTAACGCCGAGACACAATATGATTATAATATGAATAAACACTCACCGATGGCGGCCTTGTCCAGTTGATACGGGGGTATGCCCATGTGGGCGGGGGGTGGTTGAGCCAAGTCTCCATTGTGACAAAACAGGGGAAGAGCACCAGCCGCTCCCAAACCCATCTTCGTTGACTGAAATAACAAAAACACACACAATTACTTACAGTACAATGCGAATCGTTAGCCTTTGACAGAATGTAAAACAATACACAACATCACGAGAGAGAGAAAGGAAAAAATAACACTAACAAGACTAAAGAGAGCAACGAACATTATTTATTTTTTAATATAAAAAAATAGGCTAAATGAATGGCATTATTGCAGTACTTCAAAATCAGGCTTATGATCGTGATTGCAATCTACAGTAGAGTATAGTCTCTTGAGTATTTCCTATGTATCCTAAAGGGGGGTGTAAAGAGTCTAACCATAAGCCGATCTCGGGATTAGCAGTGTTCTCAAGTGCCGAAGAGAAGTCGGCAATCGGAAGGTCTCGGAAAATGAGGGCACTGATGATAGAAAACTACCACCACACGAAAGGAAACCTTCGCGAGAAAATCTTCAGGTCTGCCTTTATAAAAAGAGAGTACCATGTATCTTTTAAAAAGCCAATCTCAGTTGAAAGCTTTTGTTTTGCACGTGAATATTTTTACTACACATTTAACCCCCTGAATTAAGGAGTAAATTAAAAACAATTATTAGACATGTGTATAGGCGTGTGTTTGACGTGAAATTGATCGAATTAAACGATGGTGACTTCAAAGAGCACGTCCTCCGGCAATTATGGCAAGTGAAAATTGAATAAGTTTTCATAGTTGGGAATATATAAACAAGCGAATGAAAGGAGGGATGGTTTATTTTCAAATTTTTAACATCACATTATTTTTATAGGGGGCCGTAATGTGTCAAGAAAAGGTGTTTTCCAAAATCGCATTAGCGAAAAACATTTCGCGTTTCATTAAGGCATAACATTTAAGAGATTGTTCAGGAGTACCTCCCTCGGCCGCAACTCTGCGAGGGTGATTTCGCTGGGGGTGGTAGATTCAGTGGGAGAAGGGGTACAATTCTAAATTGAAAATCCACATAACGGTCGGGAAATTCCCGTCATCCCCCACCGGGCGCTCCGCCCTTTGAGGAAGAAAATAAAATATAAAAATCCTTAATCCACGGCGCATGTTGGGATCGATACCAGGGGGGTTTAGGGTGGTTTTGATGGGGGTAGGCATCAGCTCTGAACGAAGCAGCATTGTTATGTGTGACACTCGTCGCAAAATTTGATAAGCAACATGTGGGATCTAATGTAAAAACGGCGCAGTGTTTCAGCACGCTTGACAAAAACTTTAAAATCCAATAAATATATAAATAGTTGCAACAAAAATAGAATACTTGATTTGAATAAAAAGGGTTATGAGTTTTAAAGTGTTATGTATATTTTTAGTGTACAATGATTTTAGAGAAGGGGTGGCAACAGTTTTAAAAGTAAATTGCATTTGCAGAAGGCACGCAATTAAGCCTATGTCCATTTCTAAACGATCCACGTCAGTTTGGCGATCTACAGCAACCCTTTTAACAAAATCAAAGCCTGTGGGTGATGGGGGAGGTCGGGTGTCGGATGCTGGATTTCCATGGCAACGCCGACCACCCTCTACCCTACGAGGACCACCCGCCGACAAGCCTCCCCGACACCCCCTAAACCACCCCACTATAGAAGCCTTCCACATCAGACTTTGAAATGAGATGGACGTACGTATGTACAGGGAGCATGTATAGGGTAACAAAGGCTGGTCGTTGCTACAGTTTCTGTATTTTTCCAACATACAATATAAAAACTCATGACAGCCAAAGATCTCATTGTGACCGACTGAACGAAATACAAATAATTTTATTATTATACGTTATATTTCGCGTTGTGTTACAAGCATGTGTATATAAGTTAGTAAAAACTATTCGTTTTTCACATCCGAGGAACATTGTAAATTTGTATATGCCGGTATGTAAATAATTTTACGTTGGTTATTTTAAACACAATTTTTAAATTAATTTAAAGGGAGACGCCTTGTGGTCCAGTGGTTAATGTAACGGTTTCGTGAGTGAAAACTCCCGGGTTTGATTCACGGCACCGGCAAAAACAATGTCCACTGGAGTCACTTGGTAAATCTACTAGATCTGAAGGACTCATTGCTGTGTGGTGGCCTGGGAAACCACCTTTACTATATTCTCTCGTAAAGGCCAAGATGGCCTGGCCAACCCCTTATAAAGGGACTCCCGTCAATAGGGAAGGCGTCAGGGTTATTTGTTATTTTAAAACTACTCTCCTTTACTCTGTTTAAAACTACTATAAAATCAATCGAAAATTTTGAATGTTTAAAAGTACTTAACCCAATATATATTTAAATATTATTATTGTACTGAAACATTTTACATAAGAATAAGTGAAAGGATGAAGTAAAAATCTAGAACAAATGACCAATCTTGGGGGAATTGAATGAAAGCGCTCAAAGAGGTACAGCAAAATGTAGGGCTTAATGAATTATTTTTAGGGAGACTCTTAATGGGAGCCGACGGGAATGGTGATAATAATGACAGAAAGAGGGTCGGAGGATCGAGGGAGGCGGCAGAGGGAGTACAATCAACGAATGGGGAGAAGACTACGATCCTATAAGTATGTATTCTATACCATATACAATGATCACGAATTAGTAATATAAATTAAACTATCTTTCACAAGCACAAGTTTTGATTGAGAGGGATCCGATGTAATAAGACTTAATCGAGGACGTTTATGAAGTTTGCGAACACCGAGTACGGGGCTCAGAATATTAAAAAGCGAGCGATGAGGATTTATAGGACGGAGCTCTGCGGGGTGGTGAAAGTGCGAGAAAGAAAAATGATTTGGCCATTGAAAAAGGCTATGAGAGGGAAGAGGAGAACCGGTACAGCATCAGGAAGGGGGCGGAGTGAGAGTGAGTGCAAGAGAGAGGGCGAAAAGGGTAAGATGTGGGGGCGGCACCGATCTGGTGGGGGTACACCGAAACGAGGGTGCGACTGATACTGAAAAGAATAGCAAACTTTCATACCAAATAATTTAAACTATCGCACTAAACTTTTAAAACATTTAATGTTTATTCTGTGGTTGGGTTCGTACTTTAACCCCCAATAAGAGAGCTCACAATACAGACACACAGTAAAACGTATACATACACTATGGTATTTTATAGGTAGCAATCAATAGTGATTTGGTTTGTACTATACCGTCTTTAAGGTGTACCTGATAAATATTACCTGATCTTCATTTAATCTCGAGCCACAATATTGTGTCACCGACACGAGATTGTATGTAATATCTTGTAGCGATTCCCTAGTATGAATAATCTCAAATGTTCTTTAAGCCAAAACACGGTTGAGATCTTCGTCGTTATCATTCCACATGCTTCATATAAATTATGAATATAAAATATTAAATGTAAATATAGTGGATGTGTAGGGGGGGTGGTGTTTTTGTCATATTTAAAACACGTGGGGGGGTGGGGGTTTAATTAGACGAAAATAGTAATTTGTGTAGGAGGTAATAAAAGAGTGGTGAGTTTCCAGTTAGTGTGTCGATGCGGCTGTGGTCTTTAATCAGAGTCGGCCGATTAGAAGTCGGGGTGGAGGTGGCGGACATATATGGAAATTGCCTCTGCCTAACATAACCACTATGACAAACCACCACCACCCTTCTTTGTCTATTCTGTTTGCCACTCTTGACAACACCCCTCACCTCTAATGCTTCCTATTAGCCTCGCCGGACATTCGCTGACCCCGTTTATCGTGTCCCTGTTTATCAAACATTCATACGAGCCTCACCTCTTCACAGAAACCACCACTTCTTTAGTCACTCACATTCGGGAACTTTGGCATACTTAAGCACGATTTTTTTTCTCTCTATTACGATTGCAAAATTTAATTAATAATAACACCTAACCGGCATAGCATATAACAAAATTGATTAATATAATTACCGCTTATTAAGACATTTATATTTTCTTGACAATGTATTTTTACGTGTACGTGGCACACTTCCCCCTTAGGTCTGCTCTTAACATACAGTAAGGTATAATTATATCTATAATTGTTGAACGTGTGTGTATGTATGTTGTATGTCTATGCGGATCCACCAATCTACCATCAGTGTTACCAGATGGAAGAATAATTTTTTAATCATAATTATTACATATCTAAAATCACACATTTATTTTTACAGACATTTATCATAAACCTTAAAAAATATTTAGATTGTATTGGGTAATAATTTATCCCAAAAATAAACAGAAAGCATTGTTTTGTTTACAAAGAATTTTTTTACTCATTTTAAAATAAATAAACACATTTATTTAACCATTTCGACCGACCATCGTTATGTAGTAAGTCCTTATTCCAGAATATTAAACTAGGATCAACACGTTTGAATTAATTTTATTTGATTTAATTCGAATAGGATAAATTGAACATTGTATTGGCCAAAGGGTTTATATACATTGCCACATACTCGTATTATTAATTAATTCCTATTGAATATAAGTATATTTTTTATTGAGTATTTAAATTAACATTTAAACTATTAAATATAGTACTATATGATCAAATACTTTAAAAAATACTTGTTTTAAAAGCATTAAAATTGTAACCCAAAACAATTAATAATAATTTAACAGTTTAGTGTATGTACAAACAAGGACTTTACAGAATATTTTACAAGAATATTTTACAGGCTTTCATAACGGGCCAAAGTATTTTTATTATAAACAAATAATTTATTACAGGTCAAATAACCACGCAAATTAATTGAATAGTGTTGGCATACGATACTGACAACATTTACTTACTCATTAATAATAACCGAAGATTCTCAAGTCGTGTTAGCCTTTAACATATTTGAACGTCCATTAAAGACATGTTGTAGAAATGAACAAATTTTATGAACTTAATTTAATAATACATAAGTCAATGTTTATGTTGTGCGCAACAATGTTTATGGCATTTACAGGAAATACGTAATATTGTATGAAGAGTTATGATCGAGGGTATAACTTGGTTTAATCTAACAAGTACATACTAACATATAACACAATATTTAATATAGAGATAGAATGGGCAGGGCGGCAGGATGTCCACCGCATCACGTATGCATATATTCCCTTTGAGAGGGCCTCGGGTGAATGTTTTACGAGACACCCACCCTCATACCCCACACTAAGCTCACTGCCACCACCCCCTCGCTAACATTATAACCCGACTCTAAATATCAGCATTTATGTATATCCAATACGTATATCGGATTCTTATGAATTACGATCTCGGTGTGGGCCATTAATTGGAGACGTGGATTAATCGCTCTACGGGATGGACGCCATTATTCAACGACTACGTTATTATTTTTAACGACGAACGAACTATTAAATTTATAACACGTTTATAATCGAATACAGAGCCTTATAAATATACGATATACACGCTAGATTCAATGTTCACCATTTTTAATCGTTTTTGTTTTAATATAAAACCCTTTGCACTCAGAATAAATTACCGCCGATTTTTCAATTTTCATATATTATACCTGGAATTTCTTTCATTCTGTTATTGACTAAAAAAATGTGTAAATCGAACATTAAATATTTTTTAAATAATATATACAATATATTATTAAAAAAATAAATAAGTATATTTTCCTCATTCTTCGATACACTTTAAATAAATTCACATAAAAGCATCTTTGAATATTAATATTTTAATGTTAATGTCTCAAATAAAATAATACATATATCGAGGGATATAACTATGAAAGTCATATTTCATAGTTTTAAGATAATGGCGAATTAGTGAAAAAAGTCAATGACTTCTTTTTTTCTTCCAATTATAAAATTATAAAAAATACCTCTATTTACTACCAGAACTAACAGAAACTAAAAAAAAATTTCTCCCGAAATATTGATGATAGGTACGACTTAGCATAGTGATAGTGCATTTTAGCAGTATACCCTCGATATCATGATTATCAGCAACATGTTCTAAAAACTCACAAAGAAATCAACCCTACCTCCTTATTTGGATTTCCTAGACAATATTTGCGGTGATCCTTTCATTCTTTTTAAGTAATAGTCCAATGCATTGTTGGATAAAATTAATTAAAATAAAATTAACTGCAATAACTATATATCCCTATTCTTTCTGAGCAAATCTCAATATTCTTACATAGTGGAGAGCTACTTCAAAATATAATATCAATAGTATTATGAACTGAATATGTGATGTATGAAATTGTCCCATGGTTCTGTTCTCACGGAATAAGCCTGAAGATCTCAGGATGAAGATGTGATGCGAGTAGAATCTGTTGTTGTTGTAAACCGCAAGTTAAGTTAAGATCACGCCTGCCATCTTAACCGAGTTATCAGCATGCCGCACCCGCTTGCATATTACGAGTCCCTTTTATAATTTTATTCACAACACACCACCGTGGACATCCTGCCTTGTGCGAGAGTAATCTACAAGCCTGTATTTTAGTAGAAAGTAAATTTAATCTGGCCATTTCGCGATGTGATCAGTCACGTTGTTGAGGACAAACGTTATGTTAGTGAGGCGCGCAGGTCACCCAGTGCTTGTCAAAGATAATATCTGGAGAAACCCTGCGGAGATCAAAGACATCCGCCTTGTGCATATATATATATATATGAATTAATTATTATTATAAATCGATAAAGTGGCTAAACAATACACACGTGTGACTCCGGTGATTAATCTCGAGCGTGAACACAATTTAGACCACGTACGACAAGATAACAAAACAACTCTTATCTTGCGGATAAGCACGATGACATATTTTGAGGATATATATCTGAATATGACTTTATATTCATCATCATCATTCCACTTAATGCTCCTCCAGTTATTAATTCCTAAACTCATAACTACCTTATAGAACTCGTCCGCCCACCTTAGCCTAGGTCTACCCTGCCTTCTCTTACCCACAGGCTTGCTGGATAGTATTTTCGATACTATCCCTCCTGCTCTTTAACCCAACCTAATGTTAAAGCCCTAATAAACTGCACCACGTTCACGCTCTTATATAATGAGTAAATCTCATCGTTCCGTCTAATTCTAAATAGTCCCGGTGCCTCCTGAACAGGACCCAAGATCCTCCTCATAAGTAGCCTATCCTCCTCAGTCTTGGTAATAACCCATGTTTCTGCACCGTAGGTTAGTACTGGCCTAATTAGCATTTTGTATAATTATGACTTTATATTAACGAGTCACAATACACGGCGATTTAATGAATCGACACTTAATACATAACTAGAGGATGAGTTGGTTTAGTTATAGCGACACCCGAGGCGGTCAAACGATCTAGTTGGCTTTCAGTAATGGCCTCCATTATCAAATAAGGTATAAATCAAACTATGCCGTATTATATTCCTATCGATACTGCACGATCGCACCTCTTATATTACTATATATTTAAATACAATAAATCATTCTTAAATGCGAACATTACATTTAAAAAAAAACTATTCTCATATCCGTATCATGATACAATAAAAATTATAGATACTAATGTGTTTTTTTATCTTAATAGGAAACAATAATTTGAATCAATAATACATCAAACGCGGGATAATTTGTATAAAATTATTTTAAAGCAAAAAACGGATTCAGTATATAATATCGGTACATTAATGGAACAGTATTGGATAATCATCGCTTAGATATCATTGGTCAATTAATCATCACTATTATTGTTAGTATAATAAATTAATCAAAATTTCCCTTTCAATGTATAAAATTTATTGTATTTTAATAAGCTTATTTATATACACAGGTGACCAACGGATTAGCTCTAGTGGCCTCTAGTATTTACCTTACAATCCAGGAAATCAGAGTAAAACTGGATCAAGACGATCGATCGCTATTTTATTAATATTATTCGCGATCTCCCATCGTAATATAATTGACCAAATAAATTTAAAAAAAATTTACTCGAGCGGGATTTCAATCTATCACCAAAATATTTATAGCCACGCATCTTATCCACTGAACTATTACGCTTGTATTTTTGTTTTTTTTTCATACTTGCTTTTTAATTTAGATTTTTATTATTATAACATTGTTTAATTGTTAAATTTAATGTGCGAATATACACCATCTCTTATTTTATTTTCTAAACCGTTCTAACGCGTTCGATTATCTGTAAGGTTATTGTGGTTGTAGTATGTATAAAAAAAAAATTTCAGCCACCGCGATGTCCACCCTGTATATAAATATTTGTATTATATAACATAACAAGTGAAAATAGTTTATGTGAAAACCCACGGAAACCATTAGAAATATATCCAACTTTTTTTTCATTAAGTGAAAACAGTCGTCTTGAATACCAGAGAACCTACATTTCTGATGGAGCTTTCTTTGAGAGGGTTTTTTATACACAACAACGTGTTAATTATCTGTCGGTGATCTTAACTATTACTAGTTACACAGGTCACCGACAGAGCGGCTCTGCCCGACTTAATAATCGCCTCAGTATTTACCATACAATCCAGGAAATCAGAGTAAACCTGCATCAAGACGATCGATCGGGATTTTATTAATATTATTCCCGATCTCCCAGTCGTAATAACCGATCAAATCAATTTAAAAAAATCTTGACTTGAGCGGGTTTTGAACCTATGATGACTACAGCATTTGTAGCCACGCTTCTTATCCCCTGAGCTATTACGCTGGTATTCAAATGTTAAAAAATAGTAATAGTTCACTATTTAAACTGCTACATTGCTCTTGAAATATGTATCAAAAGCAAAAATGTAATAAAAAGTCGAATAAAGTAGGTAATGCAGAGATTCAGTTTACAGATTCCATGTAAATTAGATATGAGATGTGTGGTAGATGTGCTAGTAGTTATGATGAAGAGAGGCAATGTTTCAGTGGTCGTACATCAAAGCGGTAATTAAAGCGAGCGTGCAGTACTCCATTTATCGCTCTCATATGAGGACAATACGAGGACAGTCACTATGCGAAATGATCCGGGAGACGTGAGATGTTTCTCTGCTATCCTGCTAAATTACCCAGGGATGACAAACTACGCCATTGATCATTTCACACCAATTAATTCATACCCTCTTAGCGGCGGTCAAGAGTGTCTTTTTACAATAGTGATATGCGAAGCGGAAATCAATAAGCGGGAGGGAATTTCCCTTCAGTACAGCCGGTGGTCAATGAAAGGCGTTCCGAGAAATTGCACAAAAAGAAACCAAAAGTGCAGAATGCCTGAAATGATGGCTCAGTAGTCGTCTGGTGATAATAAATCTTCATTAAATAACGCTCACCAGCTGATAATAAATTTTGAATTAAACGGCGACCGCACAACGACGAATTCTATGCCACATTATTCAGATTAAATATATATGCACCGATCGATTGAGCGATGTTTACATGCACTAATGTGTGGGAAATAATACGCTAATAAAGATAATAATATTAATTAATTAGATGTAATGGTTGTGCATGTTAATTTACCCCATTAATAAGCGAGCTTTGAGCGAAGAAAAAAAAGAGAACAATATAAACGCTTCTGATGCAACAAAGAAGTCGTGTAAATTTCCTCTCATTTCCATATTGCGAATTCGACGAAAGAGCAGTCAGTTGTACGGTTTTTATTTTCTATAGAACACATAATATGGAGTATAATTAGAAGGCCCCCCTCCGAGGGACCAGTTCCTATGTGGAAACAAATTAATGCAGCAATTCGCGCGCACGGGCAGAATAGCAAGAAGTCGACATTTAAACTCACATCTCTGCGGGTAATTAAAAGCGAACACAATAAAAATAAATAAGACAACGCGGCCGTAAATACTAATTAATGGCAAATTTTTAATATGTGATCTTAATTTATTGAACTGAAGCAACAGGTCTCATTTTTTTGTAAACTAGATCTTTCTGGCGCTATTCATCGAACGGCAAATGATTTTATAATGCGATTGCGTGAAGAGTACAAATAGTAGCCGATAACAGACATATAAAGTGTGAAGCTTTGCAAAAAATTGACGTGAACGGAAGCGAAATGAGACATGGAAAAAGTCGACAGTCCATGACTACCTGCTGCTCCTGAACATCCAACTAGGGTTGTAAACTAACATTATATTAAATATTATAAAGGGTGGACTTGCAATCACTGAGATTATTTTAGGGGGTGGTAAGGTCGCGCAAGAATAAGTGAAAAAAAAAATAATAGTGCTTTTGGAATCGAGTTGGGGCCACCATCTTGGAATCGGCTCTATCTGTGAAGTATTCACTAGTTACAATCGCATGTGTATTGTGTTTGTTAAATACGTAATTAATATGTTTAGTAATTTAAAAAAAATTTTCGCTTATATTTTCGATACCATACCACCCCTAAAATATCCTCAATTAGTTGAAGTCCACCCTGTATACGCTACTTTTATTTGAGAAAACGAAGGGGAAAATCGTCAATATTTTTACTACGTGGAGAAAAGAGTGGAAAATTCACATTAAAGATTATGTATATTTTTATAATAAAAGCTTTTGGTTAAGAATCCTCTCAAATAAGGCATATGGGTCAATGAAGAAGACGAATATAAACATATTAAAGCATTATTAATAAAAGAAATATGATGGGAGATTATTAGATTTAACTGCAATGTATTGATTAAAAAGGCTCGATTAAAAAACCTCGACTTGATAATCTAAAATCTCGAAGCGGGTATTTTAATGATAATATTATTAAATTAATTTCAAAATAATTTTAGAGATATTTAAAAATGCATAATAAATGACAATTCTCAAAAAACAGTATTCATCGTGAAACTCGCTTTTTAAATATTGTGATGAGTGTTATCATCGTGTGAAAACCGCGTTATATTATTTTATTAATAATTTAATAAAAAAATTCAAACTTCTTTCGAATGAAAAAACAAACAACTTATTATCTTCGTATTAAAAACAAAGAGAGCATCTAAAAATATTAAATAATTTCAAAATATTTTTAGATGTATTTAATTTGATAATGCATAATAATTCCATATTTGTATACTTCATTTTTTAAATTAAAAATTTCTTCTAATCGATAAAAAAAACACAAAGGAAAAATGAATTCAAAACTCAAATATAACCGTCCTATTGAAAAACCAAGCAGAACATAAAAAAACATTAACAAATTGAAAATTTCAATTAATTACCCTAGTAAGATTATAAAAAGTCAATACACTACAGTGATAAAATTAAACGTCGTGCGATTTCTTCATTGATCGTTTATAATATAGTTTAGTTATTAGTACATATTATAGTGATAGTCCTGATAAAGTAGAGGAATACAGTACAGGGTTGAGCGAAGCAATAGTGGATCGCAAGGCATTCGCTAATTAATGTTATGACATTCCAACAACGGCAGCGTCGGCATTCTGATCCCACTGCTGTTCCTCCTACACCATACCTGAACTCTAACAGCACACCTGTCTACCACATTCATAAATTATATCAGTACCCTTTGCCGTCGTAAAATATCATCAACGAATTAAACGCTTTGCTAATGATCCACTATTACCACTATTACCTCTGCCCTTTGCGACAAATTATTAAAACAGACTAATTTCAATGCAGTAGTGAAAGTCGCATCTTATAGGGTTTCACAGGTGAATTAACACCTAACCGAGACTGATGTGCACTAACAAATAAAACAAGTTCGATTGAATACGAGTTAACTTTTCTAAAAAATAAACCTGTTGGTGACCTAACCAACAAACCATCAAATGTAGTATGTAGATTATCCCCATTAAGCTTTATTTGAAAACTATATAATTGTGTGGAAGCATTCAACACCGAAGAAGACAATATCGAGCTTCATTTATTCATTCGTTTTTTTTCTGTTTGTAAGCTAGGCATGTAATGATTTCTAATTATATAACGCAGATTGACTCCAAACTGACAAAATGTGGATGTGTTTATGTTTTGGCCATCGATATATTTTTGGTATTTGGTACAAATGTAGACTAATTGTAATAACTCAGGGTTAAAAACATTTTTTACTTGTGGACATTGACAGACGTAAAATGGTTTTCCGCAATATGACTTCCTAGAATTTTAATTTTGTTAAAACGTGTACAATAAGCACTCCGGAAAATGGAAAAGTGTTGCAGTTTTCCGATGGGCGCGGTAATACGATTATTAGCAACAACGGTCAATACGACTGACTTTCTCATTAGGGGATGCTTTAACAAATATGCACACGCGGCTTATTTTAGAATGTCCCCAACTTAAATTGCAAAATGAAGTTTGTACCTATATAAATCCCATGGGCGACAGGGGATGGTTATTATAGGAGATTTCAACAGTATCAAATAACTGTTGGATGAAAATTTTATATTTATCCCATAATTTACATCTGATTATTTGAGTTCAGTTTTAAATACATATTAGTAAAGAAATAACTGTGTTGTAAGATAGTGTGTTTTACATATTATATTGTACGTGTATTGACATAACAAGATTAGGGGGTGTTGTGAGGAAAGGGGCGAAAATGCGAGGCGTTGCAACATCCCTATTTTTCATCCCAGAATGAAGATGGGGAGGAGCTGTGAAGAGTGAGGAGAGTGCCATAGGAAAACCTTTGAAGTCACCGCCATACAAACACAAACACACACCCATGCTCGTATAAACTCACCCACATTCACCAGTCACCGCTATAACGAGATGCGAGATGCTCCAGTCTCATTCTGGAAGAAGCATGGACAGGGCCGTCACATATTATACATACCCTAATTTGGTAGAAGAATACGAAAACAACCCCCATCATTTAGCTGAGGAGAGGAGAGTCTCACAAAAAACAATTGTGAAATTTCGGCTCGGATTATTTAAACAATTTTTCTATTATGCATAATGTATGTGTGGATGAGTTAGGCCCAGTTTCTTCAAGTCGTATTAAATCTCGAGCTCGTGTGACTCGGCGATTTATGCGCCAAATGCGTTTCTTCAAGGTTTACCTCGAGCTACCAGCTCTTAAAATCCCGGTGTTATATCTAAATCTCGTGCTATCCCCTCTATTCCAGATTCGCCTGTATCCAAGTTCTCTTGAATGCTTGCGATACACACATCGGAACCGCTCGGCTATAGCTTTGACAGGCGCTGAAGAAACGGAATATTTGTATATGACACGAGATTCGTACAATCTCTTGCCACGTAGCACACGATTTAACACGAATTGAAGAAACAGACCCTTAGTAAGTATTTATATAAAACACAATAAACTATTTAAAAAACAGACAGGAGACGCACGACCAAATATCAATACATAATAATATAGTAGTGCTGATCAATTATCACACATTCTTATAAATGAACACAGTTAATCTTAATAGATAAATATATGAGCACACTACAAAAATATTGTTGGAATAGAAAAAGGCTCTTCTAATGAAATTTCTATGGCAAGCATAAAGATGTCGTGTCACTTTGTACTATGAATGGACGTAGTCGTTCGTTTGTCGTGTATTTTTATTCAGTTTAATAAATTTGGCCCATTGAATATACGAATGACAGGCACAGGTACAGGAACAGAGAGACATATACAACAGACACGTTACAGTCAACGAAATTAATTACCCACAATTTATAGCCTCGTATGGGAATATCGGCGACTACAAAGGAATACATTATCATCCGATTACGAGTACGGCGACGCTACCAACTACGCCATTTTGCCCCTCTTCTTTACTACACTTCGCCTTCATTCATTTCCACTATTCATAAGATATTATAAATCAAGTCGTTGACACCACTTATCCTCCTATTTGTGTACAAGCCGTGCTTGTATTCCAATTAATATTTTAGAATATTGATTACGCATTTATTTATAAACAAGCAAACCACATGAACCGAATCATTTGAAAGTTTACTGGAAAAAAAATATAAAAGACGCGAGACGCTAACTGATTGCATTTAATTTGTATTGCGGTTTCTATTATTTATGTTGCTATATAAAAAAAAGGCATTAAGACATTAAGTGTGAGGATATTTGAATGAGATTTACACACGTGTTGATTAAGCAATAATATTAATGTAATCAATGACAAATACAAGCAAGTTGTTCAGTGTTAATATGGCAAGATTATAATTTCATAGGTTTTTCGGTTGTTGATCAAAGAGAAACTTGCATTCGTAAAAAAAATCATTTACATAATCGATTCACACACAAACAAAAATTTAAATTAGAAAACATGTATTGTTTTCATCGTTAATGTGTCAAACATGAATTTGAATAAATCGTCGAGTATAAAATTATAACATTGGGTGCTTATAGTGTACAAGTGTGGATACTATAAAGATGTGATTGTGTGAATTATTCGGATTACATAATGCTGGGGAGGAAATTGCAGTGATGTTCCTTTCTTGAAGAGAGTTGATAATAATTTGGAAGCCGCTCGCTTCGGGGTGAGTTTGAACCTCCACAGTCCTCCCCAAGGCAAAATGACACCATCATGGGCTCGGCCTGGTCTGCATCAGCCCTCCATCTCCTCATTCTACTGGTACTCATACACACCCCTGTCTTTTCAACGCAGCAAAACCTTGAAAATGTAATGCCACCGCCTTTTGTTTGCTCCCAAAGTCATTACTACCGGGATAGAAGTGCGGACCGAAATTAAAACATTGCCGCTACCACAGCCACCCTTTTTCAATAAAAACTTATATGTGTACACAGTGGTCAAAATTACAACAATAAGCTCCAACAAAATACATACTATTAGAAATATTATTAGAAAAAAATTTCAACTTCAAGAAATAAATTTTGATTTCACCTGCTATATAAATAAATAATATTCATATTATGTTTGCCTTCGGAGGAAATTTGGTATTCGTTTAGGCTTTGCATTTACATGGCATTTATATGGATTATTGCGGATTATAGAAGGTAGGAAGTCCAGAAAGGCGGTCTGTGGAAGAACGGGGGTTGAGTCAGGACGGTGAACGGAAGTCGGTAAGATGATGAAGGTAGAAAAGGGGGTGGTTCTGAGTCAGAGGGTTGGTTGGGCGGATGGGAATGGCACCGGAAACCTCCCTCTCGTTACCGGCAGGATCCCGAGCTGAGGAAATTGGCAAATTCGCCGGAAACTGACGTAAAAACTGACTACTCAAGCATATATACATACATATGAAACGGAAGATATTAAAATAATTTGCAAGGAAGAAGCTGACTGCAGGATGTCTTCAGAGTATCGCCGATAATGATTAACATACATTGTACTAAATAAGATGGGTGGCATTGTCTTTTGGAATAAGCATTTATCGATTGAGGGGTGAGCAGAATATGGTTGGGGTTGAAACATGTTCCCTGGTATATTGTGATGATTTAAATTTTAAAACCCTACCCTCAACTTCACCGCGTACCAATAACTCTCCAGTACACATGCTCTGTTTGCTCCATCCCGATATAAGTGGACCCCTGAGTATAAATATATCAATAACTATAGTATTTTTCAAATTATCGTCTCGTATTAAAATTACTCTCCTGATGTGTAAATGTTTTCGATGGTTCTACTTATTACAATCTTATTCAAACTTACCCCGAAGAATGGAGAGTCAACCGCATTCATCTGTGGAATTCGATTGAATATCATAACATATGGATTTAAAAAATAAAAACACAAATTTTACGAGTGTGAAAATAATGAACGTAACTAGTTGAGGTTTTTGGAATAGAGGATAATAAATTAATTCTGAATGTTTTGTGGATTGTCATATAAAAAAGACGCATATGATTATCATAACCGGGTTCGTTTTTATTATTGACAAAATATATTGTTCAATAAATACTGTCATACTGTCCCAAATTATGGATGGCAAAAAGGTGGTCACATAATGTTTTGTCACAAGCATATAAACACCACAAAAGCCGAGGGAGAGATAGCCGCGGGCGTCCACCGTCACAGCGAGACTCTCCTATAAACCGTCCACAAACATGACAGTGGTCCGTTCCTCCTTTCAAAGGCGGTTCATGACATATTTGTTTAGAAGAAATTGATATATTTGTACTCGCAGGGGAAGGAATACAACAGGGGGACCGGACCACCCTCATCTCACCCCCGCGGTGATTTCGAGTGGACACGGGGGTACCCCATAATAATAATAGTACTACTGAAAAAAACCTCAGAAATACCGCATGCCAGAACTGTTTTATGAAGCGTGAAAAATGATTGAAATTGACTCTGCCTCGAAATTTAGCGAGAGCTTATAAAAAACTGAAGAGGGGACTTGGGGGCATTTCGGTTTATAATAATTATATTCATATTCAAATCTCCCCGCGTATGAATCTCAATTCAAATAATCAACAAGTGCATTATTAATCGAGTTAAAAAATGTTTTTATGTTTGAAAACACTTCAAATGATTGTATTAAAAATAATTATCTACAAAAAAGTACCAACACAATCGACAGTATTTCAGATAATGAACGAAGTAACATTTGACAAAACATTAGCCTAACGAGATCCAATAAATTTCTCACATTACTAGGATTTATAAATTTAGATTAACATAATTCAAAATACTCAATAATGTGTACGTCACATCATATAAAAATATTATGGAAATCTAAAATTAAATTCTACAAAATATATAAATGTGTTCTTTTCCTCTGAAATATAGATTCGAATTCACCTCGAAATGTGTCTAACTTACCATGTCCTTATTATATTTTCGAAATGCTAAATCACTCACCTGAAACAAAAAAGAAAAAAGGGAATCAGGCATATGAATATTTAATTGTCAAATTTGTATCGTGGATGAAAGGTATGGTTAGTGTGAAATTAAAATGGTGAAGATAACAAGAAAGTAAGTACAGTATGTAGGGTGGTTCAATTTAGTGATTAGGGGTGCAATTATATGGCCGTTCCGATCATTACCAGGGATGCGCTCACGCCTGTTGGGCACGTCAGGACGCCTCGTGCCACTCTACGGGGTGTCTCTCATATTATTATTCTATATGACCATTTTAAAACAACCTCATGTCTATTTAATAATCACACTCCACTATCAATAGCCCTATACAAATTACGAGTACCTTTCATAATCGCTTCCGGATAATGACTAGTCAAAAGATTTACAGCGGTAGCTTAATAGCCAATTTGCAAGTAACAAAAAACTTATCGAGTAGTAAAAAGAATATATTATAATTTCAGATTCGTCCTATTTATTTATCTAATAAAATCGCCAATTTCCTCCAACGACCTTTTCAACCTATCGATTATCATTCAGGCATGTGAAGATTTAGATAAAATGAGAAATTCGATTTAGTGTGCCTTAGTTTCCCGACCAATCCACGTATAACAATTCGCTCGAAGAAATAAAATTGGAATTGGTAGTCATATTTACATTCGATGTTCGTAACCCGAGATTCTTACATTCAATCAGCATTCGAATGTTTGTTTACCTGTGACGGTCGAGAGGTGCTCGAGGAAAATTCAAATGGCAAAACGGATATCAGAAAGCGGAAGAAAAGCCTTCGAAATGGTGAAGATGAGCGGAGACTTGGAAAGGACAATATTGACGCTCCAACACGCGTGAATTGTCTTCGAGAGGCTTTGATGCTCCGTTGCGTAAATTGTAGTGACAACCGAACCGAATCATCGATGACCGGGGTGGTAGCTTTTCCACAAATAAAAAAAAAATGTTACCCGCGATCATCAACTAAATTGAGGCAATAGTGGATTCTAACAAGTTGTCGTGGAATGTAAATACGCATCATACATTAACACACTAATTTGACAGACTGTGTCAATAGCCCTGTTAAAAATTTAACCACTTAGATGAATAATATACCTACTAGGAATGCTATACAACTAAAAATAAAAAAAATGTTCATAAAATGGTAATTCCAGTTTCTGGAGGTGTCAGCTTAAATGTAAAATAGCACGATAAAAGTAAGTATGATGTGGGAAAATAGAAGCGAAATAGTACGATGTGGTCCCTCCTACCAGCCTCGGCAATTGCATCTTCCAGTCTGCTGGAGCTATGCGATTGGGCGACTCCAAACACACCCCTGCTCTGCTACGCCATTCTACCCACAAATATCTACCCTCTCATATATATATGTACCCATCCACTTGCAGTCATACCGCCTCTCTTATCAATAAACTAATGAATGGCTCAAAATGCTAAATCATAACGATCTAATTAACAATATGAAGTCGTACAATAAGGTTGGGATCTCTTTTAGTACCGATCGGGGAGTACCTGACGGAGCTATCGCTACTATTGTGTCGAGTCATTCTCGATTTGTTTGCGGTAACCGTCAAATTAATTTGGGAACACAAAAGGCAGTTTCCGCCGTGGTGGCAGGAAATAAAACTATTTGTGAGACGGCCACAATCAAAGGCATGGTTCATAGCTTTTCCGGCTACGGCGTACTGCTACGACGGCACCACACCGTAGCGTAGACATTCACACATACGTTTCTGTCTACGCTTCGTTAGTCACAAATGCTACTGCATATATATATAAGTATAAATATAACACACTACGAAAGCCAGCAGACTTTCAAACTGAAGTAAAAAAAAAATAAACAAATATTTATTATAAAGAAAATGTATTCTTAACAACAATGAATATTTCAATTTAGTACATTCACATATTATATCGAAGTCCTAACTAAATATATTGAATTATGTACAAATAATTTTCGCACAAACAAGGAGAGTGGCATTTTCCTGGGGGTGGCGGGGGGTGAAAACGGCAGCGGCGACTTCAAAGCAAAACCTGTTAGTGACGTGCCGCTGAAATCAGAAGGGTGGAGCGTGCCCCTTTCAGGGTGAGGGGTTCAGGGGGCGCGATCGTTACGCAGACCCCCTTACCTTACAATAATATCAGACTGATGCAAAATATTGTTATTTTAAAACGACAAACAAAGGACAAAGTACACTAATAGTTGAACAAAATAAATAACCTACGCGCAATGAAAATGAATATATTTAAGGGCATTGAACAACGTTGTTATTAATATTCGAATTTACGATACAGAAGACAGCCAGAATGTATTGGAGTGTCACACAGTAAGTGAGCATTGTTTCACGAAACAATTCCTAATTCAACGGGACCGAATAAATTATCTTTTAAATATATTCATGTCATACTTGGAAGATAAGCCCGAGCAAGTCTCAAACAAGCTCCATTGTATTCTGTCTTGTGTCAGATATTTCATCAACAACAACAAAAAACTAAATAATAATAATATAAAATATGTATTGATAAAATATGTCTGTCTTAAATAATTGATACCCTACAATGAACCAACAAGAGTATGGATGACGTTAAGCGGTTAAAAAGTTCAAAGTGGTTCAAATAAGGTAGCCATAGTGTCTTTGACAGGAGCAATTGCCTCATTGCAGTTTATGATTGGGTCTCAGGTATAGAAGTGATGAATAAAATATGAAATAATTCACAATACGAAGAGGGGTGGATACAGAATATATGGGGACACGCGTCACGACCCGCCCGGCCACTTAACACCGACAATGAGCGATAATAACACGATGAAAAAAATAATATTCAACAACTAAGAAGGGAGTCGAGTATGATTTACCCTATAAATATAAATCCTATGTGTGATTATTGTTATTATACCCCTCATACAGGCGTATAACCCCATCACAGACCTATTACACAAATTAGACCCGTTTCAAACGAATTCGATTACAACAAGCACCCTAATTTTTACAATGAAACAAATAATCAATTTAAACCGTTAAAAGTTTGATTAAATATTTGTTTCCTGGAAGAAATTTAATAATTAACAGTTCAGTGATAAACTAATAAGCTCGTTGAGTTATTGCTTCCTAAGAATTAAGTTTTCTGAATCGTAATTACTCTTTTTTGGTACCATCCATAGAAAGAAAATAAAGCCAAGTAATTGGGCGAGTAAATAAAGTACTTGTACTGCATTTGAAATTCACATGAAATTTATGAGATTTTATCTAAAAGAAAGAAATACGTAATAATAATAGGAATTTTAAACATTTAAGTGTCAATGATGATATTTAAATAGTATCTAAAATTGAGGAAATATGAATATGTATTGATTGGAATATTGTGGTGATCTCATATTACGATGATATTGGTTATACGATGGGCATAATATGGGGAATGCAATATGTTAGAGGGTGCACATATTTTGCGAGTGCATTCCACATGGCCAGCCCACCCTCGTCCATCGCCATCTTTGACATTCAAATATGTAATATTGGATTTTGCACCCCCACCCGCTGATAATCCGCCCCCGCCTACGACCACCTCTTCTTTGATCTCGTCACCCAAGAACTCCCACCAGAATTCACCTCATACGTTTTTCCGACGCCATTAAATATTCAAACTAACTACTATTAATTAACTCATTTACACTTTTTAGAAAAAAAAATTAAGTTATTCTGTATGATTTTACAATACGCATAATGTGAACTAATATTCTGAGAACTTGAACATTACACAGAATGCTTTTTAGTTTAATCTGAATATTCTGGTGCGAGTGCAGCAGCTTAGCAGCAGTTATGTAAGCCATGTCATTCTAATATTTGTCATGGGGTCTCCCCCCACGTTGTAAATATCATAAACTGGACCTGATAAGATCTCTTTGTAGTTTGTGGATCGCTAAAAGCTTGTCAATCAGGGGCGTGCCCTTAGCAGACTGCTGTTTCTGAGCCCTCTAAAAGTATTGACATCATAAAAATATGAAAGGTTCATATTAAAATTTCATATCTCTGTAATGAATTCAATATCCAGGCATCCAGGATACGGCTTACAAAAGAGCAAGTGCAGTCTGTGAATGTAAATTGCAATAAAATGTAAGAGTAAACACGGAAGACTGAATTCGATGAATGAAGATACACGGACCATGGTGAATACCTTTCGATTGAATTACCTCATTGTCAGGACATTGCGTAACAAGGGGTTCCTGAAGCTCAAATGCATCCCTCTTCTCTCCCGATATATAAGATCTTATCAATACTGTACAGCAATCGACACACTATTTAAAAACTATATTATATAATTATCATTACGAACGGTTAATTAAAGTGTTACATTTCTAGATATCATATTTTTTCCAATAATAATATGCTACGGAAAGAAGGATAATAAGCATGAACCTGATAACTATGCTAAAATTCGTGAAATATACAGTTTTACAACCATGGGGTTGACAATTTCGTGACATATCGATTTTTCGGCTAAATCATCAAATTAAGAGATTTTTTGAAGAGCAGAAGAAAAAACCGCGTAAAGGGGTCTTTCACGAGAGGGGACACGGGTCGTGGGGTTGATGGAAGAAAGGACCCCATTTTAATTACTCGTCCACGGATCGATGATGAAGGGATGATGAGGACGAGTGGAGGATGACAATGACACGGCTGTCATCCCCTTTGTCATGATAATATAGGACAAATATACCGGCCAAGTGATCAGCCCAATATTAACATGTGCGCGACCCGCTTCCATTTACAATTTGGATTACCAATACAAGCGCCACTGAACAAATGCCCTTTTTACAATATCATTATAGTAATATTACAAAATAAAACATAATAATATTATTATATTTAGTATATTTTCGCCTTGTGTCGTTAGTGCTAATTATATTATCGGCTTCTTGGAATAAGCCATAATTTTCAAATAATACCTAGAAGTACACACTTTTGACAATAAAATCTCGCACTGGATAATCTCAAGATTTCGTTTCGCTGGAAGCGTGAATGGCTTATTTTTCTGTTGTATTTCTAACGAGTACTGCGAGATAAGCTCTTGAGTGAAGACACTCAGGGAGAATAAAAAAAAGATAATTGGGATAAAAAGCAAGAGAAGTAAATCCCTGCGGCTAAACAGTAATCCCGAAAACGTAAAAAACATTATATTTTTTGATATAAATATTTTACACATAAAACATGTGTAAATAAAAGCCATCATCATCGAGGGTGGCCAATGATAATGTCAACAGGGACCAGAGGACGATGGGGATGAAGAGTAAACAAAAAAAGATTATGATGGCTCTAAAATGTCGATGACAAAACCCACGGGGCTTCACAAAAGACAATACCTTATTCATGAGATTGGTTTCAAAAGTGGCTCTTTTCAATACGGTAAAACTGCGGATTACGTTTTTCATTTGCTACTGGTAAACATTAGTACCTATTATTACTATTGCTTGAAACTAAAATCTATAATTAAGTCGAAGAATATCATTTTTCAATATCATCACAGTTGGTGATTTTTTTTCAGAAAATGGACGATTAATAGTGTAATAAACAATGGAATAGGGTGACCTATCCATTACTAGAATGGTGAATAGAGACAATAGAATATGAGGGTCTTGTAGATATCGGCCATCAAATCACAGCATCAGCCCTGATTGTGATCTGCCAGGCAAATTATCCATTGCAGCGGCTATTTTTACAAATAGGGGGATGTTTTTTTTCCTATTTGTCCCGCATTATCTGGCAGAAGGGATGTATTTATTTATATCGATGTCGTTCGTGATTACAGCAGGGGATAGAATCATTGAAAGGACTGTACGCTCTACTGAGTGCTCGAGATTTCCCTCTCTACTTTAAAAATGAGAATTTTAAATATATTAAACAAGAGCTCTATGCAACTATTTGGTGAATTTAACATATGCTAATGATATAGCCAATTTTAAATTTAAGGCCTGCATTAATTTGACTGTAAATGCAATAATTGCTTGTATGTATAATTAGATATGCTTAAAACAGCTCATTTGGAATACATAAATGGGCGATCACGAATTTTATGCATCTTCTTCGAACTCATCATATTCATTATAGGATAGTTTATTTCATATTTATCTCTTTTAGGTATCATTATCATCATCACAAGCACTCCAGTTCAGTGATGAACCAAGGCTTCCCGCACCAGCATCTTCCACTTAATGCTCCTCCAGTTATTAATTCCTAAACTCCTAACTACCTTATAGAACTCGTCCGCCCACCTCAGCCTAGGTCTACCCTGCCTTCTCTTACCCACAGGCTTGCTGGATAGTATTTCCGATACTATCCCTCCTGCTCTTTAATCCAACCTAATGTTAAAGCCCTAATAAACTGCACTACGTTCACACTCTTATATAATGAGTAAATCTCATCGTTCCGTCTAATTCTAAATAGTCCCGGTGCCTCCTGAACAGGACCCAAGATCCTCCTAAGAATCTTCCGCTCGAACCTAAGTAGCCTATCCTCTTCAGTCTTGGTAATAACCCATGTTTCTGCACCGTAGGTTAGTACTGGCCTAATTAGCATCTTGTATAGTTCCTCCTTCTAGGTATATTCTTTAATAATTCTCAATAATTCACGTACACAATCAATATTATTTAGTAGAGTGCATGTGCATGAGTCGGATGAAGGTTTCCTTAGCGGGCGGTCCGGCTCGTGGTGAGGAAGTTGACTTAGTTGGCAAAAGGATCACGTTCGACGGCAAACAAATTCGATACCAGGAAACGCAGAAGAATCACAATAAATTAAAGATAATATAATGGCGGCACAAGCACGCGACTCGCATTCACACAACAATCTTACTTTCGTTTGTTATGACTGCCTTCTAACTACATATTCTAACCACACAACAACTGTGATGAATGAAAATTGACCTCATTCAAATGATACACTTCAACGAATTCGTACAACCGAATCCGGTCGAGGCAATTACAAAAACAAACTTGAATATATTTTAATTAAAACTGTTTTTGAACAGCTTGATCATCGTGTCGACATTGAATGAAAACGTCTCTTTTAGGAATGTTATATAAATGTATGGTCGTAGGTAGATAAGGTAGTCAAAACGATACGGAATCACGATCTGGTATAAGGTGGTGATACGGTAGCTGATCTGAGTTCGTGTGTCACGGATTAAGAAACTCGGTCCCTTGACCGCTTCTATAAAAATATATACGACAAAAAGCCATCGTACAACAATGGACGATCACTTCCCGCCAATGAGTTGAATTGGCGATCGATACAAAAAGGCGATGGATATTTCACAGCCACAATGGCGAGATCTGTCCGCTTACGGTAAAATAAATTAAATTGAACTTTTATGCTCCGGTGACAACGCTAGTAAGTATGTACTGGCCAATACGACACGCTGATGGTTATGTCGTTACGCATTTCAATACTCTATTACTACTCTAAACCGTAATATACAAATCTCCGATGTAAAAATACAATAAATATATATATCTCCATTGTTTCCAGATAATCACAATAATGAAACAGCATTATTTTTACTGCTTTTCGACAAAGATTCCATACTATACGTATAGAGCGTAAAATCTGGATAATCTGTAGTATATACATTTTTTATACAATTGAATTTAATGGGAAAATACCAATGAACTTTTATCTATAGAAGCGCCGTGCAATATTACGTCGTACATTCAAATAGGCCCGGTCACTAATACATGTACATATTCTAAACCTTATATGTATTTATACACTCACACATTCGAGGGCTGCGGCCATATGAAAATTGCAGTCCCTAAAATCCGACACTCGGGAGAAACAAGATTTTTCTTACAAAAGCATCGCCAATGATCATGTAAATTGTTTACACTGTGACATAATTTAACAAGTAACTTTTAATTACGTACTTTACTATGTTAAATGAATGACGGGGTATTTTATTATAAAGATCGACAAGTGACAGTTAAACATATGAGCAGTAGAAGCAGCGCCCCAAGCGGCTGACACACGAAACCTTTGATGCTACACCTCATCTGCGCCTGCTATGGTTTTGACGTCTTTTTTAGTATTATTGGCATCTCCACATGTATAAGCACATTGGAAAATACTATTTAAGATAAAATTTAGTCTTCGTTGATAAAATAATAATGAAACAACCCAATGTAATATTGACACAATGAATTTTAAAAGAAAATACAGAATAAATAATATAACATTAATAAAAATTTCCTAGAAACTAAATTAGGCACTTTATTCCATAAACATACATGAAAATATATTAAGAATCATGAATAATAAAATTTAAAAAAAAATACACGAAAATGTTGAACACTTATACGGTTATGAAAATGGTACAAAACCATACTTTTAATGGTCGTAATATTATTTATTGCTACATAAAATATGAACATCCACATACATTTGTGTAATTTGGAGTGAGTTGAGAGAGATCATTAGTGAAAACTAAAATATTTGAATGGTTTGTAGTAGGTAAAATATCTATATTTAAAGGTAGTTTAATAGTTAATCACAGTGGATTGTTAAATGGACTATGATAGTAAAGTTTACATTCTGCATCCATTAGCCTCCATAGTCTGACAATGGAAAACGACATAAAAGATGGAAACAAAACCTCCCCGAAGAGCAAACACCGTCATAAGGTAAGAGGTTATGGATGTTTTATAGTTCTACTTCTTTAGTTTTCATATTCATAGACTTCACTTTATAGGATTTCGCTCTCCGAATGGAATTCCTCATCCGTGATTATTGCCGAGTAAAAACTTAAATTATCATTTAAGATCAAGCATGGTTCAATGAACAGAATAGAATTAAAACTAACAACCTTATGAATATTTATTATTTATGTTTAATTAAGATAGTTTGAGTAGTCATAGGAAATTTATATTATTGCACGGTGCCGGAAACATATATACAATAATTAATTTTTAACAATGAACGTCCACATTGTTAGTTTAGTTAAAGTGGGGTTAATTTGTGGTTTTTCACAAATTAATTTTCCCATAATTTTTCTACACACACCTTCTTATTTTTATAGGTGGTCTTATGAAATTAAGAGCGGTATCCAATATAATAGTGTAATAAGAGTATTTTAGTGAGTCGTGTGTGTACGAATAGACTAGATCATGGTAATATTGATGGACACGCATACGCACCGCACGCACATTTCTTGTTACACTATTATATTGAATACAGCCCCAAAGTCCAAAGAGTACATCATGAGCAAAATTTCATCGTTTGTTTATATTAAGCAGAAAATATGCTTATGTTAGATGTGTAATATAAAATTAATAATTTCATTAAATTAATCTGTAATTGTAGGAATTGATATGTAGATTAAAGTATAGTTTTACAAACAAGATAAATTGTACACGTGAGTAAGAGATTTTTATTGACAAAAAAAGAAACTGCCCAAATAGAATAATAATTTAAAGATAATATCAAGAATGCAAATGTAGTTGGCGAAGGCAGTATGCGAGATTTATTATTGAAGCTTTCTCGTCGTTGCTTGAGTGCTTCAAGACGGCAGTAAAACGTTCAATATGCAAAGCTCTCACAGTCACCCACTCAACCACTATTCATCTATTATAAGCAAAAATTAAATGTCGTAAAGACGGAGCCACTATCTGAAGATTTACGATCAACTGAACGATTGGTGACTTGGCGCCGTTAAAAAGCGTCCAGCTAATTCGATAGTCATATAAACACAGTCACGTATTTGAACATCGTTTCCTGTTAATCGAAAAGCTATTACAATAAATATGTATATTTTGTATTGTTGAAAGCCATTCGTTTAAAATTTCCTATTTTCATCGTAAATTTTTAATATTCTGATTACGCAAAGCACATACGAGTACAACACTGAATTTTGGTATTAAAGAAGTCGGTCGTACGTTTAAAATACAATGCGTATTTTATTAAACATTGGCGATTCTTAGTATAGAAAAAATCAAATAATCAATATTTATTTCAAGCGAGTGAGAAAAGGAAAGGTTATCCCAAAAAAGGCAAGAATTTGAATACATAATATAAGAAAATTAAAGGTTATGCATATTATACGTATTTTAAAAAATAACACATAAAGAAATGTGATAAAAAGTTCTTCCGTTTTTATTGATATCGTTCCATGAACCAATTATTGATAAAAGATATTTATATTATTGTATATAAAGATTGGGATGATTATTGCAATATGTGAAGTAAATTACAGGCTAACCTCGACTTTCGCACATAATTGGTTCCTGAAAATGTGTGCGAAAGTTAAAAGTAGAGGGAAGAAAAAAAAAACACCAAAGATTGTATATACTTCAAAAATTACTCAGTACATATTAAATTGAAATTATATTTTTTTAACAAAATTGTCAAGAGTATTTTGTATTTTATTATTTTTTTTCTTTTCTTCATAGAGAGTTCTGTAACAAGCAGTGGTATTATGGATCTCCCTACGCAGTTTAGATATGCGTTCTCCATTTGGGTCACATTATTCTATAATATTTAAATAATTCTCAATATGTGTTAAAGTTTCGTTAAAGTTTTTTAATGTTAAGGTATTAGGTATTTTTTCTGGTTCTTCTTCCTCACTTTCGTTTTGTACGTATGAACTAGAATTTTCATTCTCGTGTTCAAACATGTGCGAAATAGCGAATTGTGCGAAGTCGAGGTTCGCCTGTATATACAACGACATATATTAATGTAAAATATAGTCGAGAGTGACTATTATATTTGGAAGTAATTCAAGACTGGATAATATAAACATTATAAACGATGAATACGAATGCACGAATGCAAACTTGTCGTATTATAATAGCAGATTGTGAGTTTACGAATTAAAATGATCGTAGGTGTGGAAAGGCTGTTTCAAATACGCACGTGCAGATAGATTACACTCGCATTATACCACATACATCTTTGACGAGTATCATGACTGTCACATTTCAAATTTGCATACAATGATAATATGTAATTCCGAGACCTACTCGGCCGTTCTCCTCCTCGACTCACCTGCGATAATATCGTATTTCGCCCTTCGAGACACTTCCCAGAAACTCGAAATAAAAAAAACAATATGTAATGGTCGGTAGCGAGAAGACGAGGTGAATGGGAGGCTGTTTAGGGAATGCGTGAAGCGTGAAAATAAATATGACGAACAAACAAACGGCGCATTCCAGCCGCTTGTTTAAATATTGTATGTGAAAGCTGTTGCAGTAGGACATTTAGGATCTCGACGAGATGCTCATTATCATTCTTTCGTTTATGTAAGATAACAGTATAAGAAAACTTAACCCTTTATTGATCAGCTAGTTGTGAGATGGTCACGATACGAATGATGATCCAGCGAACGTCACGAAACAGATACTGCCTGAGGCGAATTCGGAAGCTGCGAGCAAACAAATTATATACCACTTGAGATAATTGACCAGCCGACTCGTCTTATGCACGTGCACACGTGTATAATCATGTTTACTAACCACCACCTAAAATATGTTAATTCGTAATATGAGACATTCTACGAAAGTAAAGAAATATCGGAGAAAAGGCAAATCCTACAGATATATAAAATATTAAAGAGCATTTATTGAGTGCAGAGTGGAGTAAAGCGTACCTCATTTGCTATTCAGGAGTGCCGACTCTAGTACAGAGTTTCTAAATCTCCCCACACATATTATATAGTCGTACTATTGTGACTTTAATCTTTGATAAAGCGGTTGATCCTAGAGACCTCTTTCCTTCGTATGTCGCAATCGATTGAATTTCATTATAAATGTGATATGTACTTCAACCACAACTATGTAGATTAATTTTATAAAAGTTGAGTTTGGGGATGTTTTTTTTAGAGTTATGAGTATGAGGAACAGTCAAATTGGAACACGGTTAAAGAGCTCTCGAATAGGCTGTATATATTGTCGGTATGAATAGACACGCGTTGCATGGGCGTGCGGCAGGCAAATTGGTGAGGGAATAAGACCAATGCATTTCATCAAGGGGTTATTCTATACATAATAAAACACATCCGTACGTATACAACCATATGAATAGAGAACGCTAAAGGGTTTCCGTCTACTTCTCGTCGCTGTCGTCTCTCGAACAGGTTGATTGATGTCCACCAGTCTACACTAATGAAGTCGTACGAGTCGGGTCGAACCGGGTGCCAGACTACCTGTTCCATTTCAATGGATATAATTTATTTAACATATTATGATGTATGCATAAAAACGCTCGGCAATGTTTAGCCTTTGCCGAGCGTGTTTTAATTGAGTCTCGAGTGCGAGGATTGACCTGTTCTAGTAGAAGTTGCACAGCGCTATAATAATGCGAGACGGAGCAATTAGTAGAACGAGGGTGTGGTGATGCGATTGCACTAATTGCGGTCTTTTGTCGCTGGGATTACGGTCGTTATGGTGCGCTTAGCGAACAGCAGGGTGCCCACAACCCTCTAACGAGATACGGAAATTGGACTAAAGACCACACTAAAAAATACCCACCCACCCCCTATGCACTACACATCTGTGCTCCGTCACCCGACAATCTCCCAAGAAAGACGACATTCATAGGCAGTGGTTGCTTCATACAAGAGAACTATGAGTTACACGGCAATAAAATAACGTTTATTGTAATGTGTTGTGACGCGTGGTCGAGGTGCGTACGCTCAATTAGAGTGCGGTGTATCGTGTGAAAAGGCGGCGTTTAGCCAACGATTATCATGACAATGGGTCAAAATGGATATAATGATGACATGAGTACAAATAAACCGGGTTATGATGCCATATTAATATTTCAAATACACGCATCATCCCTATTCACTGGATAAAAACACCCTTCCGATCGCCCGCCCTTGTTGCACCAACCGAGGGTAGATCAATTTAATGGTGTAATATACAAATAAAAAACTAATATTTATTATTTAAACAGATAATACAATGAGGGATCAGTGTGTTCAAATAAAGTGAATATAATTATCATTGTTTATTAATGGTGCCACATTATAAAAAACCATGTTTACAAATACATACATATACGTGGTAAATTTGGATTTATTTAAAATATATATATATATATATATATATATATATATATATATATATATATATATATATATATATATATATATATATATATATATATTCATATTGAACCTCCCCATGAAGTATACTGATATATTGTATACAAATATGTAAGTGGATTAAATATATATTTTTCCTGGCATCATAATGATCTGGGGTGGATCAGTGTCGAAAGGCACTCGAGGGGTTGTATTGCTCATACATGTGTTTAGTGTAATACGCCAACACATTATATCATATTAAGTGCCTTTTACTCACCACCAGTTGGCCATCTAAAATATCCACCCTTAACAACTCACTTACAATTAATTTACAAGATTATAAACCGACACGGAAAAATATTCAAGCCTAGTATAGGATCACAAGTAAAATTTGGATGTAATACTAAATTCAGTACGAAAGCTCAACGTGCTACATACAACAATTGTCAAATTGGATATTTTATACATATTTTGTTACAGAGTTTCTATGTGTACAGGTGGATTATTTTCATGCGGATGGAGTGACTGTTGTGGAAATGCAAAGTACTCGTATGTGTAATTGTAGTCCTTCACCCTCGTCGTCTCTCGGTGACGCAATGGATCCTCCAAATTATTTTTGCGTTGAATGGTATGAATGGGTTTCATGCGGTGATTGTGTACGCCATGCGTACGCAATATATTTGATGAGAGAGGCTTGCCGACAATAGAAGCAACCAACCCCTAACCATCACCACCACCCCACTCACTATAACTGGAGTGCTCCTCCAAAGAAACCCACCGACGGAATACGGCTAAACGTAACCGATCGAAAAGGAAAAATTCAATGTGAGAGTTTTCACCAATAAGTGTGTTTCGTATATCGACCACTCTACTTTAACGAGTTTCAACTGAACATGGGAAACATCTCGAAAACACCACTTCGCGGTTCATTTGTATATCGAATACGATTAAACTTGGTATGAATTAATTAGAAGTTCGAGTACGTATTAAAAATGGTGCGTAGTTAGAATTAAGCAAGAGTCGACAGCAGCACATCGGGAAGTACTCGAGGATCGGACGATAAGCAGCGACGGCTGGTACTCGAAATAAAGTAAAAAAGAGCTTAGAAATTAAGGCAGAAGTAGAAGAAAGAGAAGGTGGAGAGGAAAAGGCGGCAGCCACACCTTATTAGTGATGAGAGCCCACCTTTGCCTCTCTCAGCCATCATTATTATGAACCACATTAATCTACACACTTGTTCCGAACATTGTGAAATAATAATTGTTGAACATTTAATCATACCAAATAATTAATTCTACTTACTCGCATTTCCACAATTAAGCATCACATGTGTGTTTTAAAAGATTGAGAAGATACCTATGCATTTGAAGATACCTATGCATTTCTTGTCTGAGTATATTTGATTATTATTAATACAAATATCATAAATATATGTAATTAATGATGTGTATAAAGTTGAGGCAGTTGTGGATGGGTGGGCGGAGGTTCGCCCCAGGGCGGGTAATGCGCGGAAATGTTTATCGGAGCATACGTAATGAATTTCTCGAGGCCAGCCGCCCTCCTGCTTCATTCTTATACTACTTCTACTTCTACTTCTCGACGACAAGGTTCCCTGCCCTACCAGCCGCCTTTTTCAGTGGCAAAAACCTCCTCTTCTTCCACCCCGAAAAGCCGCCCCATCCCTAACTCCGACACAAGCGGATCTCCCATCTCCCTCCGAGTTTCGTACTCCTTGAAAGATTTTAAATACGAGCTAAAGCCGAAAATCCTACAAGTCGACGGGGAATAATGAAAAATTATATTTTAATCCATTACGGTACAAAAATCCCACGATGAAAAAGCATTATTATATTGAGTTATCGGTGTGTTTATTTTCTTATGTGTTAAATATGAGAGCTATCGACATCTTGAATTTTCACCACGCTGATATAAATCGAGGGGGAAATATTGGGCGATAATAGCAGTCGACCCTCGTAAGTGTAAGGAAATTCTCGAGTGGCGGAAAAACGGACTAAAAAACAGCAAACCGATGAAATCCAACAAATATATATATTTCGAGAGTGTATTTAAATTCTGACGAGGTAGTGAGAGTGCACCATATTCAATTACAATGGCACTTGCGAAAATTAGGTAGGACCCACCCCTCCATATATACATACATCTAAGAATATGAGGATGTTGAAAAACTTACCATGGAAACGGGTAAGGGGTGAGCTCCTGCTCCATTGGCATAAGGGTAAGGTGCCATCAGGTAACCCATGTTTAAGCCGGCGTGGGGTAAGGACTCAAGTTTTCCTGGAAATTGAACAAAACATATTAATACAATGATATTCCTTAAAACAGGTTGTTATGTAATAAATAGTTAAGCGACATTGGACGCAAGAAGATGGATTGCGTGGATGATCAATGAGAATTACATGCAATTCGTTATGACTTTTTAATAAAAAAAACTATCCTGTAATAATCAGTCACTTCAAATACAAACGTTGGCTGATGTACATTTATTTAATATATTAACATCTACTTCAGATTTTTACTTAGACAGGTTGGCACGTTGTTTTGCGATTATAATTAGGTATCTCAGACGTTAAAAAAAGATGCGCATCGACGAAGTTACTGAGAAAGGTACAGTAATTATCAGGCAAAGCATAAATAGGAAATTTAAGCCATGCTAAGAAAAATTCCTTCGAAGAGAATATCAGAGATATGTATGTGCGTCTTTCACGTTAATGTAATTATGTGATGCAACAATTTATCATTTTTATACATCGTGTACATTGTACGTGTCCTGTTGCAATTAACTTACAATGTCTGAGATAACATGCAGACAAGGGGAATTAGTAAGGGAATTAATTATTACATGAATACAGTTTATAATGATCACAGCGATGCGAAAGGGTATAAAGCCTGAGGCAAGGAAATCATCATCAAACTCAACCCAATATAAAATTAAAATACGCACAAAAAACACCTGGAATTTGATTAAAATACATATCGATCGCAAACCAGCCAACTCTGATTGAGCAAATTTTACAGGAGACATTAGGAATTGTGAGTAATTGAGAGTATTATTTAATTAATAATTTATATATTATTTATTGGAATTGGCCGCGCAAATTATAATAATTAATAATTGGTTTTGGTCGTTTTGACGATTATTTATGAAAAAAATAGTCTTCACTATCACTTGCTATACTAAAACATGGTTTTCGTAAAAATTGAGTTAGCTGGTTTGCGAATTAGGGTATCGATATGATGTTTTAAGAAGAGGGGGAGTATTCTAAATTCTTGGACGTAGATCAAACGTATTTTTCCCATAAGACATAAAGGGGAAATAACAATACATAGTTTATATGAGTGCATCTCTTTTTACTCGTACCGTAGAGGTCCGTATTCTAAACGAAGGTCGTATTATAAGGCAAAATTATTTTATATCAAGTTCTTATATGCTTGATATATTACATATTAAGATAGTGACTCCATTAAAATGATAATTTATGAGCTTGCATGATTAGTTTATTATAACTGTAGGCAAACTTCGGTCTCTAGGCGATATTTAATATGTCAATAGAATGATCGGTCAGTAGTATTAAGTGTTGTTTAACCTGAAGAATGGACGCAGAATAATTGCGTGTTAAAGTTAATTATGGTATCGGCTCGAGTGTGTCCGATGCTCTTGTAATGCATTCTAAGTGAAAATTATTCATCGTTAAGTAGATTTTAAGCGATCTACAACACGATACACATCTTTCACGTGCCAAATGGACTGGCTCTTTATCTGCACAACACATCAAATCCGCAGTAAGAAATAAGAACAACTAGACCATCTTTAAAACACTTAATCGTGTTAATAAAATTGCACAACTCGTGATTTCACCATCAGATAAGGAAAACTATAGAACAACAATCATTGAAAATAAAAAGCAACGGCACATTGTTTACACTTATACCTTTTCTAAATGCATTTCTGTATGGCGCATGTAAATAATCTCGAAAGTGCTTTGAATGATTTCTAATACACAAAAGATGAATCCAAAAGCAGTTTTCAATATAATAGAATAATAAGAGTGAGTCGTGTGTGTACAAATAGACTAGAGCTTGTTTTATGACAGTGAGCATGAATATTATAGATGCAGTTTGTCTCCCTTCAAGAGCAGCTAAAAGAGCCTACCAAAATTCACCATTCTTACGTAATTAAACCTATTTTCGTAATATTATAGTTGTTTATGTAATACTCATGTATAATAATTAATTTAATGATTATTTTCTAACGGATAAAGGTATTTTTTAAAGACTAACATGTCCTAACCTGAACTAAACCTATATTGGCACTTGAATGTACAAAAGTAACTATCAACCATGCTAAAAATTTATTCGATTCTATATTTTACTTTAGTGGATTGAACTTATTAATTTTCCATTTTATATTGATACAATCCTGAAAATGTATTAACAAGTGTTGCAGATTTCGAACCTACGTATTTTGGATTGCGCCGTAATCAATTTTTCAATTTGATACAATATAGACCGTATTCATAAGCACCGCACGCGCACACTCATATATTGAATACGGCCCCAAAACTCCAAATCTATATTATTTTATTACACGACACTAGATTATCTCGATGTATAAAAATTATTAATGCGCATTTTTCGATGCGTGCCCAGTTTTATTTCTACATGAAACCGATTCTGTATTTATATACTCGGACTAGGTTAAAAAAAAGTATTTAAATGTGTGAACATTTCATATTAGAATCGTCTTTGAAAATGTATGTATCTACTGTCAAAAAAAAATGTTTATGTTATTGCGATTCATAATACATTTATTTGCGAACAATCCTATGATGGGCCTTTTTCCCAGGACTCCTGGTAGGATTCTCATACGGTTTTTGAATAGCATTGTTGGTATTATTATAATAGCAATTGGTGAGGTGTAGTTGGCGGTGTACAAGGGTCTATGACTACTCAAATAAGAGACGACAGGTGGTCAGTGTTCGCTGATTATACGCTTGGTTGCAAGTGCAAACATACTAAATGCTCACTGAGCCTCTTTCCCAGTCTACCTTCTTCTTATTCACTAAACAACTCTATACAAACTATGTTTATTTATCACACGGCTAATTAAAACACTTCATCGGGATTCATAAGACCATTTCTAGGAGGTGAGCGCGACGACATTGGAAAACGCCCGTTTATTCATCGTAATCCATCATGTATGACAATCAAATTAATAAACAGAATAACGACTAACCCAAGTATCAATCAATTGAATAGTTTTTTATAATATATGTATATATATCATAATCAGACCTAGTCCAAGTGGGTGTAATGAAATGCTTTGACGTATTCGAACTCTGCATCGATTTCTTCTATAATATTGCTTTATCATTTGATTATTTATTTTAAAATTATTAAAATATACATCTACACTTATCATACTTATATTTATATCATATTCAAAGGCCAAACTATAAAGCAAATTTCAAAAACAATAATTATATTTTATTTTTAATTATATTGAGTCGAAATTCATCTAACATTTTTTTTAAATAATATAATTTCAACAAGAAGTCAACACTGTCAACAATTATTTTATAAGATTATTCTGTTCCGACAGAAATTTCAAATAGGATCATACATTTTACTGCATAATAAAAAAATAAGCCGCGCAGTGCTCTACAATTGTGAGTAATTGTAATCCTGTTTTTTCACCATTGGTATTTTAATACTTTGCATGTTATAAAAAATCAATTATATGTGTTATTCGTGAAACATTTACCTATATTTTTGTTAATACCATAATTTGAATAAATAACAACTTGTACTAGTAACCAACTTTTTTGTCAATTTAATAGTTTGGTCTGGATTTGCATATTGGGACGGTGACAATTCAGGCAGACGCTTTTTTCGCTATATAAAGAGTAAAAATGTTCATGATTATGTACAAAATTAATTAGAATATGAAATAATAATTATCGTAAGACTAACAAATTTTATGGGTAAATGTCAGCAATGTATTCTTAAATATGCAACTGAATAATTTCATGGAAGCGAACCCTTATTCTTAGAACATGTATCAATAAGAGGACAATAAAAACACAATGGTAAAAATATTTTGTAGAAATAATGCGCGAGATGAATTAAATAATAAATTTATTATAGTGGCCCTGTTGGGAGCCTCGTTAACAATGGCCAGAAAGCAGGTATGGAGACGACGAGGACTTGAACCTACATCTTCTCCAGCATTCTGCTTCGTTCCCAATACTATATTTTGTTATACGAGCGAGCAAGAAGGATACTTTTCACTTGTCTCACTCTCGTTTGACAGGTCCAGTCGTAAAAATCTTTACAAATCAAAACATAACAAAAAAGAACTATTGTTATCGTAATATTTTCTCATCTACGGTGGGGCCAGTCTATTCTATGAACGATCAAATTGATAATAAAATTATCTAACAAATAAATATTATTTACATCCATTATTTTATATCAATAAGCCACAATCCAATAAAGAATCATCCTTATTTTAAGATGGCATATTATAGAATGGAATCAAATGAACATCAAAGTTTTTACAAATTTTGGTTTTTTAAACACAACGTGTAATTCATTGTCTGTCGGTGATTATTACTATTTACACAGGTCACCTTAGTAAATACCTTACAATGCAGGAAATCAAAGTAAACCTAGATTAAGATAATCAATCGGGATTTTATTAATATCATTGCCGACCTTCCAGTCGCAATAACAGATCAAATCAATTTAAAAAAAATTGACTTGAGCGTATTTGTAAGCCCTTAGTTTTTACGATATATATTTTTTTAAATAAATGTACATATGGTCAAAGACTTCGTATATTGATATTCTTGTCATGTTTGTTGTGAATTTGTATACGGAAGAGTGACAAGCGTGTTCGATTGGAGATTTAATGGCGAATCTCGAATTCGAAAGGAATTTCTCCTTTTAACGGGATTTCACGCAAGAATTCTTTTGAAAGCGATACTGTATTTACTGTATCAAAAGGACCACTTTAATGTCCTTAGACAGTACTGAAGAAGAAAAAAAAATATCAGTGATTATATACCAATGGATATTAACTGATAACAAATCTAAAAATTCTATATTAGCCCAGTCAAATTAGGAAGAAAAGGGGCCAAACCTCGGAATTTTAGCATATATAATTTCGGGATTCTAAGGGTGGTCTGAAAAATCCAATGAAATCAGGTGACGGGTTTGGAAATTATTCGTGGTCAAAGGTCACAAAAATCAGTTTTTCATGATTATCTCAGTTTCTAAAGCTCCAATGATGTTAAAACCTATTTTTTTTATCGAAATAAAGGTGTATGCAAAATGACAGCTTCTTTGCTCAAATTCCGAGGTAAAACCCTAATTTGACTGGGCTATGTAGAGAATCCACCAGATGAACAAGGTTTTTTTAAATATCCATTGATTAGATTAAAATTATTATTATTTGGTTGTCTTACCGTATACTGGGCTGTGGTCTGCCCTCGATGATAGTTTGCTGCTGTACGGTTCTCCTGCTTTTTCCTGTAAAAGAAAAACAAACTGATTAAAGTTTGTGATTGTGTGATAATATGGTGTATACATGTACAATATCAACAAGTGGTCATCGAGTACATATTTGGTCAAGGGGATGACTTCCTGAGGGGTATCCGAAGTCAAGGGAGGGTCCGGGAAGCCATCGGTGCGATATCAAATCAAGGCACGTCCACAATCACAGATATTCTACTTCCTTTTGCTACTTAGGCCACTTATCGAGATTACAACCCAGATTTACCCGTAGGGGGATTGCTTTGCCACATACTAAACACATCATCAATCAATCAACGCAAGCGGGGATTAACGCATACGAATATAATAAAAATGCATGTAAACGATGTTTTATTTTTTTCAATACGTAATAATTAATGTTTGATTATCACATTTCCAAAGCAATTTAAAAAAAACAATATAACACCTTTTTGATAGATAACCCATAACAACTAATTCTATTTTTGATAGTATATGAATCATTGAAAATACCTCTCTTCTAATAAATAATGCGTAGGGGTAAAACTACGGGAATAGAAGAATCAAATGATCCGAGTAATATGTTAGTTAAATAAAGAGATTGGCGTTGTTTACCCTCATTTACCGAATTGATGATATTTGATCAGCACAATCGAGTGATCTTCAAATAAGATGGGGGAGTCCACCACTTCGGTTGACCACCGGTCATCGCCTTTCTTTTCGATCAAATAAAAACATTTATTTGGACAAAAAGGATATACAAAATAAACACGTCATGTATTTTTTTTGTGTGGCCTAGGCCGGGTTAATCTGGTACAATAATTCAAGTAGCAGCTTCACCACGGCAACATGTCTACGTCTCGTGAGTGTATATGAAGCAAACAGATAATATTGTGAAGGGGATTAAGGCAACAACGACGGTGGGTCTTTTGTCAGGTCAAAATATGAGAAATTCACATAAACCAAAAATATTAAGCAGCGTCACGGAATAATATAATATAATATATATTTAAAAAAATAATAATAATTTGCGATCAAGTGTATGAAGACATAATGCCGTTCTTATTCTATTAAATGACCGATAAGAAAGATAAATAAATAGTAAATCCATAAGCCGCTTTATAAGATAAGTTTTTTAATTCCAGCCGCGATGTGAGGAAAGATTAACAACGGCACTTTGATAAAAAAGCAGTAAAAATATTGTAAGAAGCAAAGACTCATTACGGGGTCGTGAGCTCAAGCATGAGTTATGGACTAATTTCGAGATGATTCACGATCCTAGCTCTACTTGTGTACGTAAGAAACAAATCAATTTGTCACAGCTTGCACAGGAATCAATTTAATTTTGAGTAATCAATAAGCAGGTGATGATGGGTATAAGAGAAGAAAGGCATAGCAACAACGTAGAGTAATTAAAGATGGTTCGAATGTTGAAGGAATCCAAAACAGAGGTGGAGCCGTTCCAACAGGAAATTCCAACTGCCGCTGTCAATTATTAATTAAAACGTAATTAGGGCACAAAAAGAGCAAAACGCTCGTTATATACAGACATACAGATGATATGGTTGCATCTTGATGTACAGCTGTCAGTCAGCTTTTTGCCATATATACACTCATAACTGGAATCAGCACGCATCTCATATTTATTATGCATGTGTATCAAATATTCATACTGAGATCACTTTTTTCTAATGAACATCCTGAAACAGTGTCAGGTGAATAGAACGTCCCGATGTGTACCAATAATAAAAAAACCTTACCCATAATTTAAGTAGTCTTTTGATCCTTTTCTTTATAAAACGAGATTCGATCGATTTGTCAATACAGGGCGACAATTCATGAATTTGCGCAGGAGTTAACACTTTCATATTATATATATCTAAACACAATATTTTAACGTATCACTTTGGCAACATTCGTGGTCGAAGAGTCGATCCTGACTGGCGATCGGAAACAAAACATATGCGAACAATCAATGGATAGGTGAAAATACCTAAGAAGATAGAGACGGATAAACAATGTTAGAGAAGATTTATTGTTGTGAGGAAATGTTTGACATCTTTGTTTGGCCACTGAAAAGTACCGATAGTCACGAAACAATGCCGAACATGAACAGGATAATCGCCCATGGATAATTAAAAGGGACAATGCAAGAAGCTTGGCTGTCAGGCACATAAATCAATGGGCAATCGTGTACAGGACAACAAAAAGGGGTCCCCAAAAAAACACTAAGCACAATAAAACATTTTGCCGTGTGTTTGTGTAAATCAAGGCACAATGGCGACGGCGACCATTATCGGAAATCCTGAAAATCAGGCGAGACATTCGTCGGACACGTTCGATCCTTGGTTAGGTATAGAAACAATGAAGCTATCATAAATAATCCTCGGCAGAGCGGATTGTTAACGAGAAAGTTTTAGACTATTCATGGTTTTTCAGTGATGCATACGACCGTTATTATGAGAAAAAAACGAAGAATGACTAAGGTTTCTTATCGAACTAATAATTTTATCTGAGTATACAGAAATGCTAGTTTAAAAGGGAACAAGATAGTTCCGCATGCATCCTATAGAGTGTGCATACTGTGGTTAAGGGTTGTATTGTAACAACAGGGATGCTCTTCAACAATGGCTTATTTTGATTTTCACGGATTACAAGGTGGGTTGTGGCCTCCTGCAGTCACCCAAATTGTTAGCCGACGCCGACCAATTCTGATCCTAGCCATAAGATTACCGCCTATCCTTAATCTCTTTGTACTAGATACATACGTCAACCATTCATGTTCGGAGAATTATTGTGACTATTCAATTTAAAGAAGTAATGCCCAAAGGAAAGCGTCTCCAGGAATCTGATGAATGAGCTAAATTTAATTGTCATGATTAAACAAAAATATTTTTAAATTTTGGAATTTGAAAATAATACAGAAATGTTAGATTATTGATAGTATTAGCGTCTGGGTGGAATTTCACAATTAAATAAATTTATTTGATGTAACTGAGATGATTAAGTATACATATTTTGGATGCGTTCTTTAGAAATGTTATGCATATAAACTGAAAGGGTAACTAGAATCTAATAGGTCAATCAAGTAAATAAAAGATTGTATTGGTGACTTTTAGTAATACTACTCTAATTAAAAAAACACTTTCAATATAAATTCTTCAAATAAAACTGTTTGTATTTGTTTACTACGTCATTGTAACTAATCTTTTTTTTGGGTACATCACTCTATAACTAATTTCACTACGATTCATTTTTATGAAATCGGATTGGATATTTTTGAGGTAAATAACGACAAGTTTATTATACATATCGACTGCTCAAGCGTATAATATCGTAAGTGCAAAAAAAAATCTGTGTGCTCTTAAGTCTTTATGGAACTGAGCCACATATTCAATCTGGTAACACTGCCAGTCACGTGTCACTCGGTTTAATTATTATTTACAACATATAACAATTTACGATTGAATACCTTCTATTGGCATGAAATGTGTTATAGATAATAAATTAATCTACATAAGTTGCCGGTCAAATAGGACTATTTTACTATTTCAAAAAAGTCCCACTTAATAGGTTAAATAATGATTGAAAAGCAACATTTTTTCACGTTTCATACATGCAATATGTGGCTCAGTTCCATAAAGACTTACGAGCACACAGATTTTTTTTTGCACTTACGATATTATACTTTGGAGCAGTCCGCAATATATCTTATAAGGATTGCACAATTATCTTAAACCAATAAAAATGTAATTTTGAAGGTGCGGCCGGGTGGCCATGGTGATATTTGATTAGGATCTCCGAGGTGAGATATGAAGTGTAAAAAGGTGCAATTAAGTATTTGGCAGGTTATAAGAACAAGGTGTATTATGATGAGGCTTGCGTCACCACCGCCCAAGAGGCGTGGTCTAAAACCAGCTAACGAGACGGTTCCCTGCTTGTTTTCTAGGAAGGATCGAACCCCCGCATACTAAGCCATACTCCATTTCCAAACATAAATATATTTCGCCACAATACACACTTATAAATTATAAAAGATGCGGGTAAAGATCGACCTGCACACTGTGTATTCTAGACAACCTTTTAAATTTATTATAACCCAGATTACTAAAACCAAAAAGTCACATGTCGACTGCTCCAGCGTATAATATCATCATAGTGCAAAAAAAAACTGTGTGCTCTTAAGTCTTTATGGAACTGAGCCACATATTGTATGTGTGAAACGTCAAAAAGTGTTGTCAATCATTATTTAACCTATTAAATGGGACTTTGTCGAAATAGTAAAATGGTCCTATTTGACCGGCAACTAATGTAGATTCATCCATTATCTATAACACATTTCATGTCTCTGTCAATAGAAGGTATTCAATCGTAAATTGTTAATTTTATAAATAATAATTAAACCGAGTAACACGTGACAGGCAGTGTTACCAGATTGAAGACTTAAGAGCACATAGAATTTTTTTGCACTTTGATATTATACGCTGGAGCAGTCGATATGTTGCAAAAATAACCGATGGTTTCAAATATTGAATTAAGCATAATAACGATTTGACACATTGCGGTTGATATATTATTCATACTTGTTATTAATATCAATATGCAAAAAGTGTTATGCTAGTTTGTTCTCGTATGTATAATTAGGGACCGGTCGGTTGTTTTTATAAGAGCATCCATTATAATATTTTAACGAAGTCATCGTTGTGGTTAACATATTATGGATGTGTATAAGTATAGATATTGTTTTGTGGAAACATTGTTGATAGACTAAATGATTTCATATTTAGTATTCGAAGTGGAAGAGGCAAATATGACAGGTATCGGGGCGACTGCCCAGGGCTTTATTGGATCCTCAACTCCAACAGGGTTATAAAAAATATCAATAAATTTAAATCACATTACACGAAAACATTTATTTTTATAAGAATATAATATTTGAGCATACGTGCAAAAAATTGATTTTATTTAACTTCATTTTTTTTAAATTTATTTATTATATTACTAGCATTGAACTTCATCAGATATTACGTACATAAAGGGTCGTATTCAATATAATAATATAATGAGAGTGTGTGTATCTATATCTACTCTATAAGTACACACACCATCATGCAAGACTCACTATCGCACGGCGCAACCCAAAATACGTAGGTTCGAAATCTGCGACACTTGTTAATACATTTTGAGGATTATATCAACATAAATTATACAATTGCCAAATTAAAAAATTAATATATTCAATCCATTAAATCAAAATATAGAATATAGAATATTCTAATATTCTAAATCAAAATATAGAATATTCTTCACATAATTCAAGTTCCAATATGTTTAGTTCAGTTTAGGACATGTTAGTCTTTAATAAATACCTTTATCCGTTAGAAAATAATCATTAAATTAATTCATTTACATGGGTGTTGCATAAACGACTATGAAATTACGAAAATAGGTTTGACTTTGGTTAAGAATGGTGAATTTTGGTAGGCTCCTTTAGCTGCTCTTGAAGGTAGACAAACTGCGTCTATAATATTTATACTCACTGTCATAAAAACAAACATGAAAAAAAAGTTAACGTTGTTTACAAATAAGCGTAGGTACATTATACCGATATCAAGATATGTATAATTCTATCCATTCTTGAATTATCATTAATTTTTAACCGATGACCTTTTGATCGGTCGATCCGGAGATACGGGCTTAAAAGTAAAATTCATATTTGATTTTCTCAAAATGGAGAATACCAATGGGCATTTTGAATAAAATATAACTTAATCGATTATGGATGCAACCCTGAGATGAACATGGATGTTTGTTAACGAAATTACAACCGCGTGTGATGTGAAACGAGCGAACAAAACCGCACCGCTTTTGAACATTCCTATAACGTGACGACACGACATATATGCATCTCGCTCACACGTCCATATCACATTCATCGTGCTAAAAGAGACGCAGTATATTTGCTTTGCTATATACATAATGCCTAATATATTATAACCATTACACACCGATTCCACGAATCCACAACTCTGTGAATGAGAAAATTATATACATAAATACCAACATAACAGATCTCGTTGGGATATTCCCAACCTCATCAATCATCGCAAATAAGGACACTCAATGGATATTTTCCGGTTGATAATTTGATCAATCAATAATATTTTTAAGAACACACATAATTATAATATTAAAGCCATATGATAATATGCAAATCATAACCATTTTTATTATATGTGTTGTATTAAAAAACTAACATACATTTTTCGATTAACCGTCTACTGGATACTACAAAAAACTCTTTTGTAGGGATTCTATGTATTGTCTATTTCTGTTTTAAATTAGTTTATACGCCGTTTATACAAAGTTTCGATTGGTTGCAAAAAGTCTATTTGACGGTTAAATACATTGAAATAAGCTTATCTAAAAGGTCACACGTAACTGTGAAAACCTGATTCAACATATTTATTTATTATGTATGAAAAATCAAACAGGACTTTATAATAATTCATTACCTTATGCCCATATTTTGACTGATAGAATCCTTACTAACAATATAGTAACGATTCTACAGGTGTCAATTCGATTGTTCATTAACACAAAAAACGTATCTACAAGGAGATGTAAAATCAAATGTTTGACTTTCGTCATTGTAATATATTATTAAATGACAATATTTTGGAGCAAACATATAGGTTTGGCTTTAATGCATAGTACACATTCATTATTTTAACATTATATTAAAATGACTAAGCATTGTGACAATTGCATGCAGACATGAGAAACTAAATACTGGTGCCATACCAGAATAGGCAGGTTCGAATCCTGCCTGAGATTATTGGTGTATCGAAGTTAATTCATTTTTTCAGAATTATTTCGCTTTAATATAATGTTAAAAGTATGTAAAATCTCTGATTGATTCAACTGATTTCACAAAAATATTATATGAATTACACATTCGTTATTAATACATATACAGTATTAGCTTTTATTATGATATAAGTTTTCACATAACATATTTTTCATTGATCTTCAGATATAAATACAACGTAGGTTACTCATACTGTCGATGATACGAATTAAAACTGATTTTTTTCATAAATACGTTTGTATGTTAGTGAGCCATAGAATTGAAAACTATTATTACCGGATTTAAACTTATTATTGATTGTGTAATTTTAAGTATCAACAAAGTATCGAGACTGTCGGGTAGTTAAGTGTCAAAAGTGTTAATGTATATTTGAAGAGAAATCAATATTGTGGTAATAACCACCCACGAGTGTCTGATGAACAATTTTCTCGAAACACATCATCATTAGCGAGTCTGAAGTAGCAATATGACAGTATAAGATGGCTGCACATAACAATTAGTATGATACATCCACTTTGGACATGGCACATAATATAATGTGTGTAGTGTGGGGTGGTTGTGGGTGGTGCAATTAAAAGAGCCAGAAGTGAGCAACGGACTCGTATACTGGTGTGATGTAATGGTATAATGAGACACACATTAGTGCATCCACAGCCACACAAACATAACTAGATTGCCTCAATTTATATGCGAGATTAATAAAATTAAAAAAATATCAAACAAATTATCATCATCATCATCATAAGCACTCCAGTTCAGTGATGAACCAAGGCTTCCCGCACCAGCATCTTCCACTTATTTCTATTGGAGGCCGCGCTCCTCCAGATGATTTTATTTTTTTAAGAATATTATTTTTTAATATAAGCCATGCAGTGCAATTGTGAGCAATTAAAAAACGGTTTTTTGACTTAAAAATATTCGTGCTTATGAATGATTTCCATTATTTTTTAATAGTATCACCCAATATATTTTTGAATAATCCTCGTATTAAAAGTTTTTTGATTAGATTCAATACCTCTTAGTCAATGAGCTTATACATGTATATAGAGATACCAATTTTACTTGTAAAGACGTCAAAACCATAGCAGGCGCTGATGAGGCCAGGCATCAAAGGTTTCGTGTGTCAGCCGCTTGGGGCACTGCTTCTACCGTCTCGCAGCCTCGCTAATTCAAATTCTATTGCGTGTACTCGTGATCGGCCATGGTCGAATGTACGACGTAATAATGCACGGCGCTTCTATAGATAAAGATTGCTCTTAGTTGTTTTGATCAACTTAATAATATTATTAAAGAGCTATGACTGCAGTATTGATATTATAGAGCGTAGTCGAGTAGTAAAGGGTAGGATGTATAAGTGTAGGCTGAAAAAGAGGGAGTAGTATGGTGTAGGAGTACAGTAGCTGTCAGCTGGGCAACAGTAATTGCACACTTCGTCCCTTTCAGCATTGCAATTTGTCACGGTGAAATTATGCGCTCGTGTACTGCGAATAATGAATGTAGGCTCGCCCCTGATAAATACTAGCTCTGATGGATTGCGAAATGCATCTCATATCCACTATATTATCACATAATCGATGTACAACAAATGTTAATTCTCTTAACAGAACGGGTTTCACTCCATTAACCGAGATGCTGGACTCACTCCACTACCGGATTCTCCTTTTTTGTTACGCATATTAATATAAATATGGTCGACATGTAACAATCACACCGTGTATAATGAGGCAGCTTATGTATGTATGAACAAAAAATTTAACCAATATATTTTATTGAATGTTGAGAACTCGAGACAGAGGAGATGAGCAAGAGCAAGGTTGTAGGTTCGTATCCCATTGACCGCATAACAAGACCCTAATAACACGAGACCCGAGAAACTGAGGCTGCTATACCTGCTGCTTATAGCACAGCTTGTATTCCACGACTACCCGTAGGGTTGGAAAACGACCACTACAAATTACAATACCTTATTTAAGGATATAAAACTATATTGGATAAGTCATTATATTGCGCAATCAATGAACAATAAGCTATATTTTTATTTAAAAAAAAAAAAAAAAATACCCAACCAGTTAATAATGATATACTTGCCTGAGATCTTTCGACAAATTTAAGCTTGTTGTTTTCAGAGTCTATTGGTATTATTTTTTTAAAATAATAATGGAATTCTTGAAGAAAATTTAACACTATTCAATTTCGAGCATTGAAAAGTGTAATTTTTTATAGAATTTCCAAAATTTTATTAATGTGAATTATGGTGATTATAGATTATGATTTCGTAGGATTTTGATATGGGTGAATTTCTACTTGTTTTTTTATGTTTTCTTCCAATTATAAAGACATTCCAAATAAATCTGAATATTCATCAAACAATTGCTATATTTCCTCATAAGTAATCATTTAATTAATTAGATTTTTTTTAAATGTAGTTTTATCGTAAAAATTATTATGCTGAAAAATATTTCACTTGTTATCGATATAGTAAATGTCAAACTAAGTATTAAATAATTCAAAAAAAGATTTCCAGGATCAACCCTGTCCCATCACTAATTCTCTGAGTTCTTTTTTCCCCTCACCTTTCCACTTGTTTATGACGTTTTTTTCAAGCCGGGCTCTCTCTCTGGTACATGGCAGGGGTCGATCAGGTGTTGTTACAACATCGCGGGATTGAATTTTTTCACATAAAATATAAAATGGTTTTTTGTCCGCCGCATTAACGAGTCGAGCTGGTTAATCAACAGATATAATATAATAATAAAAGACCATTTTTTGCATCAACAAAATGATTAATCGAGAATGCTACCGCATTAAATTTTAAAGGAAATATTGTGTATATGTTAGAGGAATTCTGGACAGCAATTACGGGCGATGATGAGGTCGAAAGCTAAGAAAGGGGGTTTATTGTTAAGGATTGAAAGCTTCTTTGGAAGCTGCGGACCATTAGCGAAACACACATTGGCCTCGCCAGCAACGTGTAATTAACAAATTTAAAAGTTACCGATGATGGGTCAGTTACTGTAGTTATTTCTTTTTGGAATATTGAAGGCGCAATATATTACTGTCGAAGGTAACGAGGCGTTGCCTTGTTGGGATTATCGGTCAATAATAATTGTAATGAATGATTGATTCAACAGTAATGAACCATGAAGAGGGAGGGTTAGCCGAGGAGGAGTTGGCTGAGGATGAAGAGTTGAGGGTTGTTGGAGTTCTCGTTTGTCGTTGGGCGTGTCTGTTCACGCCGATCTGCTCTCACACGCACCACCTCCGGCCGATCCTTTTACAGCATCTTCACACGAGCTAACTTATATTATTATTAAATATAATTAAAAAAATAAATATCCTTTAATTCGATCAAGAGTGTGATTCTATTATGATTGAATTTATTATTTTTACTAAAATATCATGATTCCTAACTTTGATGGCCATGTTTCAAAGTCTGCTAAGCTTGTCATTAAAAATTATGCATAGATATAAAGTTATCGCATGAGTGGCTAAATGCATGGGTAATTCAAGTGGTCAAAAACATCAGTTAATTTGCAAACATTATACTGTAAACATCTCTCTTCATATCTTCAGTTATATTTCACAGTGAAATGGGTAAATGTATTGTTACTACATGTCACATGGACTCAAACATACACTCAAATAGATCTAGGCTCAGTTTTTACCGTTGAGTACTTCTTTAAGATATGTAAAATATTATTGCGTTTTAATCGCCAAAGTATTGTTACAACCACTCTCGGTGGTCACTAGAGATGTGTTGAGTGAGGAGACACACTTATGTATTTATCGAACAGGAGAGAAGAGTGCAACAATACGTGTTTACACGAAATTGAAATGAATTATTTATAATGCGATATCTAATGTTCATATCTATGAAATTATGGTTGTTATTTTTTATATTTAATAAATGTAGCTCGTGTGTTGGAGTAAAGAATTGGCTCCCACAGGCACATATCGCATGGTGAAGGCACGATTTTTTACTCGAACCGTCACTTACATTTCTTTAGAGTTTGACAGTAAACAATGTTTATCCGATAGTTCTCATTATGCACAATTTTCAAATGTAGATAGTCGGTACAAATAAGGTGTGGTGTGTATTTTCGAGGCCGAGTATAAATCATGTTATTCGTTGGCCGGTCCAGCGATGCATGTGTATGTATAAGGTAGAGCTGGTTTGTTGTCCGCAACATGACTAAATAAAAAGTATCGGATGGTTTAGGCCCACAACACTACACTACACTACACTACACTACAAGACACAACGGGGGAGGAGAGGTTCTGTGAGTCTGGTTAACGTCTCTGAAGAGCTGGTTGGAGCCGGCGGCAGGTCGTTTACACCTCGCCCTGTCGAACACTAATTTGAGAATGACCAAGCGGGCAGCTCGTATTGAAAAATTGTTATCACCTGCGACCGACCATCCTGAACCGGCTCTCAACATATCTTATGAATATTATTATCACATAACCATAACCCCACACCTCTCTTTTACGACAGACAACCCATAATATCTTTATCGAATAATAGACGAACAGAATCTACTCAAATCATAGATATCTCATGAGTAGCTAAATGCGTGGTTAGTTCAAGTACACCAAGTAACCAAAAACATCAGTTACCTGGCAAACATTATACTATAAACATCTCTCTTTATACCTTCAGTTATATTTCACAGTAAAATGGGTAAATGCATTTATACTACATGTCATATGGACTCAAACATACATCTAGGCTCAATTTTTACCAAAGACTACTTCTTTAACATGTTTAAAATATTATTACGTTTTAATCGCCAAAGTATTGTCACAGCCACTCTCAGTGGTCACTAGAGATGTGACTGAGGGAGACACACTTATGCCTTTCTCGAATATGAGAGAAGAGTGCAACAATACACGGGCTTCACGAATTATGTATATGCAATGCGATATCTCATTTTTATATCTATGACTCAAATAAACACGCTCTACCGGCGAATATTAATATATCCAATAATATGTGTGTAAGAATAGATTTATCGTAATAGGCTGCGATAATTAGTCAAGCTACAATTGGGCGGCATGAAAAGATGGGTCGCTCACAGTAAAAGACGAAGTGAAGAAGAAGCACATGTCGACAGGACAGAAATAGTTGAACAGAACGGAAATGCTTCGAATCAGTATAAGAAAGCAGGATCATCAACAAAACATTACACTGTTTACATTCCGAGCATAATTAAATCACATTTTAAATAGGATTACGCCAACAATCTACGCCGATTATCTGTTTATCGATCGTGTAACTTTTATCTCTATGTACATCGGCAAAAAGTATCGTAAATCTACCTAAACGAGAGATATGGATCTAATATCGTGATCGATGGTGTTTTTCTCTTTTCCATAATAATTACATAATTATCTATAGAGATATAGCTCCGAGAAATAATTTCTAATAAATAAATATCGCTTGTTTCATAAAATTAAGAATACACTTATAACCCATGAAAACTGATTAAACTAACGGCTGAATTATATGAAACAACATGAAAATAACGAAGCACCTTCACACCATTCAAGTACTAACAGGTTTGGTTTAAGTTGGAACATGTTAGTCTTTAAAAAAATAGGTTTATCCGTTAGAAAGTAAATAAACAACTATGTACAATATTATGAAAATTAGTTAGATTTAAGCTGCACTTGAAGGCAGACAAAACGCGTATGAAAATAAAATTATGTGGTATTTCCATATGAAAAATGTATTTGTTTGCGGTATACATAAAATTGATCTAAGCAGGAAAAAAAGCACAAAAACCCATTTTGTAGAACCAGTAACACATCTAATTATATTATCGAGTTGTAAACATTCGATATAAAGTACGATTAATCTGTCGTCGACACCTGAGCCGATTACAAATTTAGAACGTGCTCACACAATATTTCGTAGGCAGTCTGCGAATAAACAGATCAGTGTTCTAAAAGATTATAACGGCGCCATGGAGCTATGGATGGAGTGTCAGTATCTAATGTTAGACCCGGTTAACTGTCTGGCTTTGACTGATAAGAAACCTCAACGATGGCATTTGAAGTGTGATTGAGTATCTCAGAACATCTGTCGTGACCCAGCCTGATAAACACTAACCATAGATACATTTTTCCTCATTACAATTTACTTCCCATAGTAGCAACGAGCCGAGCCCGCCCCGCTCTCGAATTGAATATATGTACATATTATATATATGGTTATATAAACGAAGGACAAAGGCAAAGCAGAACTGGTTTGCATCGAAGAACATCGTTTGGGTACAGTAATTTTTAACGAAGCGCTCTCCGGTGTCCTACCTCAAATGGGCAAACCACTGCCCCAGCCTCAGTACGATGCCTTACATTTAAATTTCATCCGAGACCCGAATAGTAAGCAGTTATTCAAAATAACATATAGATTGCCGCGTGAAAATAAACCTGCAGATAACATTAAACTACAAATCATGTTCAATTATTTTAAGCGTTATCGATTCCCTCGACGTTATTGGCAATTCCGATTTAACAGTATGGTGAAATAAACACAGCCTTGGTGCGTTTTGAATATAAAACGAGCGATAGAAACGTCGATGGTGTTCTCCTATCGCCAAGGATAATGTGCTTGCAATATTAACACTAAATACAGAAACTACTGCGTAATGTAAAGAGCAAACCTAAGAAGGCAAAGATCTGCATCAGATGCAAGGCGAACAACGACCGCATTGCACTTAACTTGTATCTGCATATTATCTTAATCTATGATTAAAAACTGTAACGAAATGCGCAGGAATTCAATCTAAATTAGTAATAATGAATGGACTTATATCTATAGAAGTGTCATGCGTATTGTTTTCGTACATTGGAACAAGGCTACTACATGCGCATACTATACATATACTTCACACATGCACGGGCTGTGGCCACTTGCAACATTGTAGCGACACATTCGATAATCCAACACTCGAGATCAACATGATTTTTCTTACAAAATACATTAATGAAGCATATATCAAGCTACTTTGAATTAAGCACTTTAACATATTAAGTGAAAGACTGTGTAATGTTGACAAGTGACAGATAAACAGTACGAGCGCATATGGAACCTTTGGTGGCAAATTCATCTTTGTCTCCCATTTTTTTATGTCTTAAAGTATTATTGGAACCTTTATATAAATATTCATTGGATCAAACATTTCAAGGAATAAAAACACTCATTAGATCTATTGTGTAATAACATTTGTTGTTATTTAATTAACACTCTGGTACAAAGGTAATTTGACAGTTATTAGAAAAAATGTGGAACTATTATTATAGTTAATATATTTTGATAAAAATTATGATAATTAACAGATAAACATTCAACGGTGAGTCAAGTAATCTCAGCTTCCTGAAAAGTTAGGTTACTGTAAAATTACACTATTAAAATCTCAGCTGAAAGCTCGCGATCATGGCGCGGTAAATAATCACGTAGATGACATTATGAACACTATTGCATATAAATAGAGATTCATGGGCTGAAAATTATATATTCGAAATTGAAAATATGAGTGATGATATTATTAGTTATAAATGAAGCACGTCGATCGATTTGTATACGGTACACGTGCTTGGACAATAGTCTCCAGTATGGTAGATAGTAAGAAGCAAAAGCAGAAGCAACAGCAACACAACAGACCAGCATTGTCTGCTAGCCGAGACAAATTTACGAGTGGTACCAACGACAGCAAGGTCAGTTAGCTTCACTCTTGATCGACTGCTTGTTGCACCCACGGACCAGTCCTAGGCACTCCATATGTACTCAAACATCACCTACATGCACTAATGTATTATTACATTTTATAACAATAACCTTATTATCTTTACAATCATTGTCATATTAAATATCTACAGATGAGAGGTTTGTATACTACCCGATTCGCGGAAAATTGGCACTTGTCTATAGGGCGACCTACGGATAAACTATCGGTGATCTATAAAAAACAGTAGATTCTACCCTACCGTTTAATCTGTAATTTACATAGATATAAACATAATATATCGCATGACTGGCTAAATACCTGTTTAGTTCAAGTGGATCAAGTAGCCAAAAACATCAGTTACCTGGCAAACATTATACTGTAAATGCATTGTTACTATATGTCATATGGACTCAAATACATCTAGTTTTTACCACTGAATACTTCTTTAACACGTTTAAAATATTACTGCATTTAAATCAACAAAATATTGCCACAACCACTCTCGGGGGTCACTAGAAATGTGTTAAGTGAGGGAGATACACTTATGCCTTTATCGAACAGGAGAGGAGAGTGCAACAATTAATAAAATTACACGATTTATTTATGTTTATATCTATGGTAATTTATAATTTTCTTATATTGGCTTAATACAAGATTTGGTAATAAACTACAATTACAGACTAAACTGATTCCAAAATAATCGTACACTCTAGATTCACTGTAAACAACAGCTGTGATTGGTCAACTGTATGTGTATCACGTGATTGGGTTATTACGAGCACAGTTCAACATTTACAAGCGCTCTAATAAAAAGTGAATCCAGATTAATTATCATCTAATAATACTGGTTATATTAGATAATGCATGTATAATTTCTCTAAATAAAATATACCAAGTATAATACGATATCAGTAAGAGTACTTCGACGGGTAATCCATACTAATTAAAAGTGTCAAAGTCTATCTATCTAGTTAACATATTTTTATTTCTAACAGTTAAATCCGAATTAGTTTTTATCTAAACAAGTTTAAATAAATAAATAAACATTTTTTTTTTTGTTTATGTAGGATTTTAAATGGGTTCATTGGGATATTGTGTATGGTTTATTTATTTATACATAATAATTATTTTATGAAAAAAATGGTCCATTAAATGCCGACACGAATTATCGTCACGAGAAAAAAAATGTGAAAGAGGGACCGGAAAAAATATACAGCACACGACTTGACGGCTCCATCCGATACGAGGATGTCCACAAACAGAATATGCCACAAAAGCAATGATAACAATACACAAATAATGGAGTCGGTCCCGTCGTCTCGACTCAGGTAACCAACTGTGTACTATTGGGAAACAACAGGTAAACGTTACACCGGCGACCCATTGGAAAAAAAACAGGGCTAAATATTACGTGCAAAGAATAACCAGCATCCATTTGATAATTTGAAGGCTTTCGGAAGCCAGACGCCAGGAATTTGTTTGAGGGCGTGGCGAAAATAATAACCGACATTGACATGACAGGGGATTAATTGATTGTTCCGAGGAATTTTTCAAATTACTACGAAATCATCCACGATGGCCAGAAAACAATTTCGAAAGAACGATTCAATAACTTCGTGAATGGTTTTGTAATCCGTCTTGCCTATTGTGCTCGGCAAAGACAAACAAATAAAACAAGGAAGACAAGGAAATGAGAAACGTGGTGGGATTCAACAAAGACCGCCTTCACAATGGACCGTTTGGTGAAAAGTGACCTTTCCGCGAACGAAATAAGACATGGCAAAAAAGGAGTACAACATAAATGCACGGGATTTGCTGGGAATACTGGATTTACTTCATCCTCGGAGAAGCACGTTCGACGTTATTACAAAATATAGAATAATATTCCCAGTGAAAGTGTTTCGTGTAATAGCTGTTTGTAGATTCTACCTGTGCGGTCTATTTATTTAGGGACACTAATCAAAACAATCATTCTATAGCTCGAAAATATCCCAGGCGCTCCAGGAAGAAAGCCGAGCCACCAATCTGCGTAAAGAAAATATTTACTTAAACACATACGGCTACTGTCTATACGAGAAAGGGTTACCAAATTAAAATAAGATGTATATATATATATATGATAAGATGTATATAAAATTATATTATTCATTGAACATTCTCACGATTTACGAGATTATAAGAAAATTAATTTAGAAGCACGTTCGATAAACGCGTGTTTCAAGTATCGTATTGCAGCACAATTCTTCTACGACAAGTTTACATAAACAATAACATCATGTATAATTTCAATGTGAATTGTCTGTAAATACGTAAAACAATATAAACATCTAAACGCCTTATAAATAAATGAATTCAATATCGGTCTAAATGATACGAGTACAACTTATAACAATCGATGAAGGCGATCACCGTGAAAACTGTCTAACGATAATACATACACACAATGGCGATTTTATAATGAAATCTTTTGATACGGCGGAAAAGACTATCTGTTGTCTTTTTCCTATACCGGCGACCGCATCGAGAGAAAACCGCGACAAATCAATCCAGGCCGAATAATGAAGATCGATTTTGCGTGAATTAAAAGAAGACAAAAAATTCAAAGAAGCCAATCTAATAAATCATGCATGAAATGAATAATCCGTTGTTTTAACACGTTCGCAAGACACGATAACTTTATTCAATCTTCCAAATCGTCAAGGATATTTGTATTTATATGTCACTGTCGTGTTATTGATCTTTGGAGCAAATATTGATCGTTATCAAATAAATGCCTTATTTACACAATACGCAAGTATGTGGATGTTTTACAAGCTAACGTACAAAAATGACACGGTCCATTAGCTTTAAACTAGTAGAGTTCCCACAAAACTCAACTCCTGACAAACATGTGTGGGTATATGTGGTCGTAAAGAAATGAATCGTCGACTTGATCATCAATTTACGTTTATGACAATCAGGCAATCAATGGAACAATCGACTATCGTAAAAATACGATCGCCGTGAGATGAACGACTAGCATTATTTATAAACACTGAATTGAAAAATAAAAACTTCCACGAAGAGAGCTTAAAAGCAATTGTGGATAATTAAAAACCGTCGCTTTTTCGATAAATGTAAATTAAGGAAGCATAAAATATGTTCGATCAATAAAATGAATCAATTGAAAAATTATAGTGATACGTAACGCGTAGTTGGCTTCCTCGTGTTAATGGACAATCGCCCATTGTTCAAACGATGTCGTCATTATAAAAATAGTGAAATTTAAAAATACATCTCGATTTATCAGGGAATAAAACACTAACTGCCATTGTGAGCGTGTGGATAAATTGGTTATGATTCCGGTCGCCGATCAATCAAGTTTTCATTTATCAAAAGTGTTGCTTTAATAACGTGATGAAACGTAAGCCAAGTCAATATTGGCATCTAAGATCTAAGCAAAACAAATCTCACGTATTAACTACATTACTTGACCCGAATACGGTGCAGTTCTTGCGTATGTGTAAATAAGAAACTCTCTAAATCTGAAAGAGTCATAACACCTCTATCATTTGTGGATATTATTATGAAGACATGTGGAATGTGTGCGCAAGATGAGTCATCCATCCATGTTGACATAAAGTCTCAGACAGTCACTCATTCGGAGCAAAAAATACTGTAATCGACGCGACGCAACAAGGTACAAAGTGCAGTTGTTACGCGGTGTTATGTTCATCGGTGACAGGGAATACTCCAAAGAAACATGGCAAAAAAACCAGATCAGCTCGCCGATTATTTCCTATTACCAGACCTGCCTGATGCACCGTGAGAAACCATACAATAATTACTGACACACCTGACAAATTACATTGATTATGTATATCAATTTTAACGTTGTATCAATACATACATACATTTTTTTTATTTACCTATATACTATAAATTTATTAATCTAAAATTTTCTAGTGAGTCGCCTTGTGGCCCAGTGGTTAGTGTAACGGATTCGTGAGTGAAGACTCCCGGGTTCGATTCACGGCACGGAGTCACTTGGTAGATCTAGCTTAGCAAACTAGATCTTAAGTACTCATTGCTGTGTGGTGGCCTGGGAAACCATCTCTACTATATCCTACCGTAAAGGCCAAGGTGGCCTGGCCAACCCCTTATAAAGGGACTCCCGCCAATAGGGAAGGCGTCACGATATATATATAAATTTTCTAGTATCATTTGTTAGTCAGATACCATTTTTTTTTAAATTTAAACCAAATGTAACAAATGAATCTTATTTTGTAATCCATCATCATCAGTGATGAACCAAGGCGTCCCGCACCAGCATCTTCCACTTATTTCTATCGGAGGCCGCGCTCTGATGATCTGGCTAAGAACCTGACGAACGGTCAACGTAAAAATCTACAAAACTGATTGATTGATTTGCTACATGTGTGAATACAGAACAAAACCTCTATACAAAAAAATGAGGAGGATATTCCTCCTTAACCATAATATTATGAAAATCGGGGTATTGCACAATACCGGTTGAATTAAAAATCTATAATTGATTTAATCTCTGTTTATTTGCGTATAGTGATAGCAAAAAGGCCATAAATCATCGGTTGTGAGTGTTGTATGTAGGATTAATAGATCAAAACATGGTTTGGTATGAATCGGTGGGCGTCGTAGCGTGACTCTGAACAGACCTCCCATTAAGCTACCGACTCGACTACTGGACACCGGCTTATGCTCATTCTTTTCCGGCTCCATTGGGAATTCTTGCAGTTATCATACATACAGTAATTGACCAAGCATTACCAGCTCACTCATTGCCACTTGCATCTTTAAGTTCCTATCCAATGTATTTGCCATCGGTGGTAGAAATTAATTTACTATAACGACGTACACCACTCCACTGTGGTTTCAGACCCAACTTAAACTCGAACTATCAGTACCCAGACCTCATATACCAATGATCTTATATATACAGAGGTGCCAATAATACTTGTAAAGGTGTCAAAAAACCATAGCAGGCGCAGATGAGGCGAGGCATTAAAGGTTTCGTGTGTATTGCGTATACATGTATTCGTGACCGGGCATATTCGAATGTACGACGCAATATTGCATGGCGCTTCTATATATCATTCAAGTCAAGTTCATTGTCATATACCCATTGAAAGGTCAATAAAAATAGATTGATTCTAAGCGATCATCAACATTACATTCGAGCTTCTTTAAGAAGATAGATTTATTTCTAATCTACTATATACTGTTTCAAACTAATTAAATCACAGAATTGTAGGGAGAAAGTTTGGTAAATTAGCGATATTGATCTAATTCGATATAAACAGTAGCTGTGGTACATATTAATGAATGACAGAGCAGACAGTTTGTCACATGACAACACTTTTTCCATTTGAAGACTTCAAATAGCTTCGAGTCGAATTAAACGCACCTGTTTCCGCTCTTAGTAGAAACACACACAATCAATCCATTCGTCGGACAATCATCAGATAAGTGAAGCTTGATTAAACGCATAGCAGTTGTCAAACACGTCCATCACTGTGACGATGATCTTACTCAAACTGGTTCAGGATCATCCGTTACAGAACATCAACACGCTATGAGAGATTTAATTATTTTCTGCATTACACTCTAATATTTCATGTGAATATCGAAATAGGCACACGCGTTACAGTTCTCAAGGAACAGACTTAGGAAAAACAGATTAATATGTCCGCGGGGGGGCTTCTAGCACAAGACAACTGAGCCGAGACAAATTCAACTCTCCATCAGATCCATCGATCTAGAGAAAAGAAGAAAACAACAAAAAGTTGTACAACAATTCGACTGGGCGTACAAATTTCTGATATTTATTCCAATCCGTGTCCGGGCAATGAGAGTGAAAAAAATGTGTCGACTTCTTTGATTCGTGCGCCCGCTCCGTTTGTCAATTGCAAAAAAGTCGAATACTCGAAATAAAGCACTCACAAGAACACATGCACTCGAAACCTCGAAACGAATCATATTCGATCCGAAGACCGTCTCAATGCTATGAAGAAAATATTTATTTGAATTGAGACCAGGGAAAGCGTGAAATCGGGAAGTATGTAAAAACTGAACCAAATAGTGTTTAATTTATGTATAATTTGTAAACATCAACGAGAGCTCGGTCGTTCGGACTTGGAACCGGTCATAGTGCTTCTGTAACACAACATAAATCAATCGATTATAAAGTGACGTTTAGTAAAATGTTATTTCGTAATAGACCATAATTACTAAACGCATTGGGGCCGAGACTTGAATTGAAAGTGCCGCAGCCTACTAATAAGACCTTATTAGGCATGTAGAGATTATTAAACTAGTTATAATCACTTCTCAAGATAATATTCAATAAGTATTCATAACACGGTTTTGATGGTTATAATCAAATATAACGGCAAATGGGGTGTGAAATTATATGTATGCCTGTATGTACGAAAAAACCACGGGAATAATAATTCAGAGTACATACATTATGTACGTTTGCGAGGAGGAGGAGGAGGATGATAGGGTGGAGATGAGGTGTGGGGTGGCACTGTGATGAAAATGTTCTTGGGCTGTTTATTTATAGGGCGGGGTGCATACATAATCCGGGAATGGGTGGTGCAGAGAAGGGGATGAAATAACGCCAAGGGCGGGTAACCGGGAGGGCGGTTTGCGGATGAGGGGCGGATAAAAGAGACTTGACACGCTCACGCCTATTTAATAAAGACAAAGAAAACTACAAACTGTAGCAATTTATTTAACTGACAATTTAAGTCAACAAAAATAAATTGACAGTTCAATTAAATAATAAAAAAATATTTATATGATCCGGGTATTTTAAAAACGCTATATAGTATTTTTTTGAATATTAAAAACTACATAACTCAGGTTTTTTTTCATGAACCCGTTTCGACGGTGTAATTTTTTGATCACATACTATTAATTATCATCTCATGTATTATTACAATTATTGATGAAGAAGTAAGGTGGTGCGACAGCCCTGCTGAGGAGGGTGAAAAAGGGGCTTGGAGATCCGCAAAATGGCGGCAGCAGTGGCGAAGGAGGGGTTGTTCACTGCATTGGTCCAGCTACCACCATCACCCCTGCCTCCGCCCACCCTCGCCTGATTAAAATTGCGACGATTAAGATATCACAGACGCGATTGGAAACTCAACGAACAATGGAGGATGCCCATGCCATCAACTTGCAACCGGAAACTCAAGAATACTGCATTTATTACTCATTCAATAACTCCAAACTAATTTAAACTAGTCACAGATATTTGTTAGGGATTTCGAGGATTCCGAGAACCGCTCACTCCGTTGAGAAAAACTAATTAGTTACATGTGTATTTATGCGACCGCTAAGTCCGTTTTTATTTATGCGAACGATAAATCTGTCCATCAAGTACGAAACGGTCCAAATGCAATAAAACGTAAAAGGCTGAAAAGGTCTAAAAGGAAGTGTGCAGAAACAAAAAAGGGAAGCAGAAGAGCAAGAACACAGTGAAATAGGTCCCCAATTTATTTTGGGTCGAAAACAAACACGCGAGCAAGGTCTGTTGGACTACCTCTCTGTGGGTTCTCAGGATCATTACGATGACCAAATCTCGCAGGCCAGGTAAATAGAGGAAAATAAATCAAACCGACTATTTTTTTCCGCCACAAAAGGCGCTATTATCACATTATACCCAATAAATTATATGCTAGCGAGGCGCGTACGTACAATTTTTAATTATCACCCTGTAGAGCCAATTAGTTTTGTTCTACAGTAAATCATCACAGTACGTTATTTCGCCCACTATGCTAACACTCCACAGATAAATTAATAATAATTAAAAAATAGTATTCTTTGAAATTCCGACTGTTTACATTGTCGATTTGGCAAAATAAATATTAAACAAATACGGCGATCATGTAAAAAAAAAGATGGGCCTGTGACTGGAAGGATGGGAGCTTCTCGGTAAGAATACGAAGGTGCAGTTCCGAGAAGTTTCAGTCCCAGAGCTGAGTGTGCTAGCCACATTGGATATGGGAATAATATATGTACATACATGCACACATAAAGCATCGAGAGGCTTACGGGTCTCGGGATTTGTTGTAAATGATAAATTAGTTTTGCACCCGCATGCGGTCGCCGCCGTTGGACCATAAAATGTCCAAGGAAATTTCTCCTGGTATATCTTCCCAAGTCGAAGAAGGGACGAACACAGACAGAAAGATCATCATTTATATTACACCAATTGTTTACATGCGTTATATATATATATTTTTTAAATGCATTGTATTTATTGATATTATTGTTGTGTTTATAAAGTGTGCCCTTGTTTGTTGTGGACAAAGGTGCCTTTGAGTGGTGCTAAAGAAGTGGTGGGATTGCGAGGATGCTAAGAATTCGAGTAGCGCGATATTCCGAAAATCAGCTGTGAAGGAAGACACCGCCCCGAGGGAACAGTTTCATGTTTATTCATCAGATGAGAGACTGAAAGAAGAGGAGTCAGAAGCATCAGTAATTTGGGAGGTGGGGACTCACGCGAGGCATCTCAGGCTAATCATCACGGCGCCAAGCACCTCATCATCCTTGTTAAAGGGGAACGAACCCACCACTCGCCACAGACACATCAACCAACTAACCACACTTATGTAATTACCACAATCTCCTTTTGGACATATCACATATCCTTAACTCCCATTTATACTTATACCTACTCAGATCCTGCAGTGCTTGTTCCCCGTGCAAAAAAATCTATCACACTCCTCTTTAATGACCATATTGTTTACACGACAATCACATAAAATCGAGTCAACTTCAAAGTAGTCAAAATGTAGTCTTGTATACTCGACAACTTAAACAATATTATTTCAGAAACATTCAAAAGTATTTTTGTTTACAATAAATTCTAATGGTGATCATTAACCAACGGACACTTCATAACTGAATTTTACCCCATCAGGAACTGGGAAGCTTTACTAAAAAAAACCGGAAGATTCAAAGTAAAAAGAAATAATTAATAAAATTCTCTACCGGCGTAAAATATGTATTAGTTGTAATTCTGTTATGCCAATGTAAAGGAGCACAACTCAATTTTTATTTGTGGAATACATTTACAATAAAAAATATTACACGTGTACATAAACAGGAGAAGATTTATAAAATGATAATCAAAAAGGTTCACTGTCTAAACAAAATGTGCTTATATTATTTTTAATAAATGAATGATTTGTGCCTCTTTACTTCGGCACCACAGAATTTATAGATATGTGTAGTGTAAAACTGTATACAATAAAAGCGATATATTGAAATTTTAGATATGATTAAACATAGTATTTTGACATTTTTTAAAATAAATTCCTGATTTTAAAATTAATGTTCACAATATAACAAAAACACATTCCTTGAGAATGGTAACACGTATCTAAAATGTACCGCTTAGAGGATTAAATTAGCATTATAGAATATAGAAAATATATTTATAATTGGGTGTATAAATTAATATGTGGCTAAATTATAGCTACACACTTTCCTTTGAAACTGTTTATGGCTAATGCATTTTATTTTAAGAAGGTTATCTTATCATCATTAACACAAAACAACTTCCTTATCTTTCGTCGCGATCCCATACAAACACACGCGTGTTCTGTAAAATTGATTTGTCATCATTATTCAAAAATCGACTTGTTTATTTAGAACATGTTAGAAATTATCTTGCGATCCATAAATCATGGCGTAGTTGTACATGTATTGGGTTCAAACAAGGAAATCCCTTGTAGTGGAAAGCAAAGAGATGCTATACGAGGGCAATGTATGAATTATCGTCTACCTCTGGATATGAGCTGTGCTGGTGATGGAGTCGGGTCAGGCGACACGATGACCTCGCAGTTCATCACCATCATCATCACAAATATTGCTCGTATTAAATCTAAACTTTATTATACATATTACAGTATGATAACGAGAACGTGGCTCTGCAAGAATAATACTAAACAATAGTGCTCCTTGTTGTGGCGCTAATAAAATCGACAGCGGAAATTCGCTTTACGACACTTGTTCTTAGAAGACATATATTTAAATCTTAATGTACACATTATGGGCATTGGGCCGTATTCGATATAATAATGTGATGAGAGTGTCTGCCAGCGGTGCGTATGCGTGTACACCAATACTACAAAGCTCTAGTCTATTCGTACACACACCATCTACCACGATCACTAACACATTATTATTAAACTATTATATTAAATACGGCCCAATTTTTTAAAATTATTATTAAGTGAAAACAGTCATCTAGAATACCAGAGATCTTTTTGAGAGGGTTTTTTTTAGACACAACAACGTGTTAATTGTCTGTCGGTGATCTTAACTATTACTAGTTACACAGGTCACCGACTTAATAATCGCCTCAGTATTGACCTTACAATACTGGTAATCAGATCAAACCTGGATAAAGACGATCGATCGGGATTTAATTAATTTTATTCCCGCTCCCCCAGTCGTAATAACCGATCAAATCAATTTAAATATTCTTGCCTTGAGTGGAATTTGAACCCATGACCACAGTATTTGTAGCCACGCTTCTTATCCCCTGAGCTATTACGCTGGCTTTTTGTATCACTTAACTCGATAATATCAACACTCAATAAATATGCCATAATTCAATTGTGTGGATTATAAATAGATGCTGTTACGTGTGGTAATAATGAATGTGGATGCGAAAATAAAACAAAATGTACAGCCCAAACGAGTTATGTGAGAGATTCGTCGCTCGGTTGATTTTATGCAAATGCGAGGTGGGGCGTAAAAATTAGTGAGACTTCTGGGAACCGTCCAAAGGCCAATAAAGTAAAATTTAATTGTGATAACGCTTTAATTACGATATGTATGACGAGTAAACGAACAAAGCTATAATTTCATAGCGCCAATTACGAAAGATACATTTTTACTGTTCTCAACGGTCGCTTCACTTTTTACGAGCACACTCGCCTATTCGTAGTAATAAAGGAACCGAGTTAAAAAATTACTACTCGACACTGCACTCATTTGACAAACTTGAATATTGTAAATATAAACATACTGTATACAGAATGTGTCATTTTCATTATGTTTCCATTACAACCAAAGACATGATTATAAGTACTATCCATACGTTAGAACCAATTATCCTTAATTACAGTAATAAAAAAAATATTCCCGCGTAGGTGAGTTTCAATCAATAAGAGGACTCAGCCATGCAATATAATACCTCTCGATTTTAATTGCAATTAATCAAGAAGTTAATACGAGCAATGAGTATTTACAAAGTTTTTTATTGTTTAAAACAATATATTACATAATAAAATATGTTAACACGTCAGTTAATAACCTTGATTTATATTACTGTACTTAGGCAAACTTTGTATCAATAAAGACAATTTAACTTGGTGTTAATTAACATTAACACATGTGACTGATTTGCATTCAATTGTAAAATCACACATACCCGGTGTAAATATTTACTACATAACACTGTCAATGTCCAATATAGGTTATTAATTTCATTGCGGCAATGGAAAATTTGAATACTGTACATGATAATAAACGTAATTAAGCAATATATTATTAATTCGTGTTTAATGATTAAAGCAAGTGTAAATGAACGCGAGCTATTTTTTTTATTATATTGACAGTCGAATAGTGTTGAAAGCGCCATTGATAACAAACACAGCCGCCAGGTATTGATTAATTAATCAACGCAAATAAAGTAAATGCAAATATATCCACAACTTTATCAATGTGAAAAATCGGTTATTTAATTATGAGGTAATAATGAAGTGTTGTGTATTATTAAAGAAGTGGACCGATTAGCAAGATGGAGCTCGATTCGGCAAATCGGTGACCACCCATTACAGGAGTTATTATAATGAAGGTGGTGATCAAAGCAGGTGTGAGGACGACCTGCCTGTTAGCGCATTCAGGTATATCAGGTAGTATATATAAATAAGAATCTTGTCTACAACCCAGATATTATACTCCATAACTGGACACCTTTCATATGATCATACCTTTGACTCACTTTAATCTTATCACGAGAATTCCACCAATGGATACATAAATTTTATTACAACGCGCAGGGTTGGTAGAAAATAAATAATAACTCCCTTCTGTCAAATTTTACAATATGCATCATCATCATCATCATAAGCACTCCAGTTCAGTGATGAACCAAGGCTTCCAGCACCAGCATCTTCCACTTAATGCTCCTCCAGTTATTAATTCCTAAACTCCTAACTACCTTATAGAACTCGTCCGCCCACCTTAGCCTAGGTCTACCCTGCCTTCTCTTACCCACAGGCTTGTTGGATAGTATTTCCGATACTATCCCTCCTGCTCTTTCCACGTGACCGTGCAATATGCAGTGCTGATAAATAAAAACATTCTGATTATATTCAATTAAATATTTCGATTTAGAACTCTCGGGGGGAATGGGATAATTTGACATGATGGGGATGATCATAATGAGAAGACGAGGCGTGGTGGTTTTATCAATGAAAATATTTACGAATAAAATTTCACGGTGATGTTGTTCACAGGTCGACGGCAGCTAACGAACCGTCGACAAGGAGAGACCCACCCACACCACACTACCTGACTTCATACACGGTACACATACCATACACCATACACTATACACTATACCACCGTGTGCAAGGAGATAAAACAGATCGAGCGTATATGGGGTCTTCAATCATCGGCCAAGTGGAGCAACAAAGGAACCTGGAACCGGATTGCTCTGTCGATGCCTCCGTAGTGTATACCAAACGGGAACGAAGAACGCGCGTATCCAACAAAATCAAAATGGAAACTTTAAATTGTGCAATACAACCGACCGCAAGTGACTGATCGAAATATCATCTCGCATATTTCATCTCCAATATGTACCGTGAAATTTCATCTCGTAGCTAGAGCCGTGAGCGATCCATCCGACACACCGACACAAAATAGATTTCGTTTAAAAAATGGTATTCATAACACATCCATTATAGAATGAACGCTTTTCATTTATATGTGAAACAACACATACACACACCGTATTCAATTATACTGAATGACAATTCTATTTGAAATGATTGCGGGCGTTTGATTTTACGGTGATCGAACACCGTGAATCGTAAAGGTGTTAAACCCAAATAGGATGTGTTTAGAAATAGGGTACAATATTTTCAGCTACAAGGCGGTGTTGGGTATTGAGCTGACAATAGCTTGCACAAATTGAATTAAGCCCCTGGGGTACAATACAGCCAACAAGATGGGCGCACCACAAAGCACCGTCATACTAAACTCATGTAGGTACAGGTACACAATTTTGGCACATCTATTATATTGTGCACCTAACAGCTTCTACAATATATCACTATTATTGTACTACTGGATTAAATCATTTATAGACTAATCAAAATTATTTTCAGGGAAGCCATATTCAACCAAAAGTCATAGATATCGCATGAGTGAGTAGATCAAGTGGAAAAACACATCAGTTACCTGGCAAAGATTATACTGTAAACATCTCTCTTCATATCTTCAGTTATACTTCACAGTAAAATGGGTAAATGCATTGTTACTACATGTCATATGGACTCAAACATACACTCAAATACATCTAGGCTCAGTTTTTACCGCTGGGTACTTCTTTAAGATGTTTAAAATATTATTGCGTTTTAATCACCAAAATATTGTCACAACCATTCTCAGTAACGTGTTGAGTGAGGGAGACACACTTATACCTTTATCGAATACGCGGGATAAACAAAATTACACGAATTGCTTATATGCAATGCGATATCTAATGTTTATTAATCTATATATATTTTGATTAGAAATATTGATAATATTAAGTTCATATTTGAATGTACACACTTCTATAGTAATTGCCTGAGTTGGGTAGTCCCAGTTTTGACAGGATAATATTTTATCAAGCAACCCGCAAGGACTTCTATAGAATGTGTGTTTTGAGAAGTTCTGGTGGAACGGTAAATAATATTATAGAGGTATCGAATGTATGTAAATAGAGATGTGTGTGTAAGGTTGTCGAATCGCTAAATGGTTGGGAAGTCCCTGTGCATCACCTGCAGCAATTGTATCCTGAGGAGTCGGACTCGACTAAACTGAATCAGCCCGAGATAATACAATACTGAATGGCAGGTAGTGTCAAAAGCACGCACCCGTCATTCTGCTGTCAAAATATCAATTCGACATGCACCGACTATACATATTCAATAACTATTTTTACATCAATTTACCCAAAAAATCACAAAATAGTGAAATTGTTTATATATGTATAGGTAATTTGAATTAAGCACATCGATCAAAATGTTAAAAATTATCTATGAAGGGACGTTACATATCTCATTTTTAATTGGTGCGTTGAAAACATAAAGATTGAATTTATTTCAATTAACAAGTGTAATAGCTCAGGGGATAAGAAGCGTGGCTACAAATACTGTGGTCATGGGTTCAAATCCCACTCAAGTCAAGAATTTTTAAATTGATTTGATCGGTTATTACGACTGGGAGATCGGGAATAAAATTAATAAAATCCCGATCGATCGTCTTGATCTACGTTTACTTTGATTCCCTGGTTTGTAAGGTCATACTGAGGCGATTGTTAAGTCAGTGACCTGTGTAACTAGTAATAGTCACCGACAGACAATTAACACGTTGTTGTGTACAAAAAACCCTCTCAAAAATACCATTTCTACCTCAAAAATACCGTTTCTTCTTTCTACCCTTTACCGTATGAGATCTCCGATTTTTTTTGAGGAAGAATAAAAAAAAATATTAAATCATTATTTGTGATTTTATTGAGAACAAAATTTTTGGTTAGATATGGCAGATTAATGTTTAATAAATGATTCAAATAGTAGATAGTAGGTATTTACTTTAGATGCGATTTAATATTTTGGTTTCGAAATACGACAAATACTCCCGAGTAAAAGAGCGAATATTTGCATTCTATACATTGAGGTGTTAAAAGATAATTTACCTTCAGTCTTGGAATAAGAAGCATTGCGACGCGACGAACAGATAACGAATGATGTGAAATTTATCGTACAAGTGCATTGTACTTGAATATCAAGAAAAATATTGGTAATTTCAAGTAGACACGGTACTTTACGTGAAGTGTTAAATAGAAATGAAATAGTTACTGACCTCGCTTTCGGTTAGATCTATGAGGCTGGACTTTTCTTCGAGGAGGATCTCCGAACTTCTCTTCTCGTCCTCTCCGTCTCCTTCGTCTTTGAAGACTTTGACTTCGTCTGTGGAGCCAAGGTCGTCACCGGGCCCCGCGCCCGCAGCAGGTCCCGGAGCGTGCGGCATAATTCCGGCACTCCTCACATTTCCATCCCTATCTCATGCTGTCCACCATCTTTGTCTCCACCATGACTATCAATCTTAACAGACCACGATTAGACGGAGACCACTTCACTAAACATCACTATGTGTGCCCAGCTATTTCGATTGATACACTTAGGAGTACTACCTTATGCTACACACAACGCTTTTAAATTAATCTAATTGTCGATATCACAGGAGTTTCGCGGGACATATCTTGTAGGTACCTGAAAAATTAAAAATTACATTGTTACACAAATAAAAAATATCTCCGCATTCCATCGATTACAATATTCGGACAGGTTTTGGAAATGTGATACGAGCCATCGTCGAAATTATAGAACAGTATTTATTTTTTAGGCAACCGCGACTACGAAACGCGACACCTTCACTTTATATTTGACCATCAGGTATTTTGTATTATTTTTACAGACAATATACATTTATATATGTATATGCATGGTGTTTTAAAGTTTTTATTTACAATGTCGTAACGTTCGAAATCGTTAAACTCGACCGCCAATAAATAATGACAATAAAAGTATCGCTTCGCCCAGGACCCAAAAAAAAAAAACTTAAAAGTGCATCGCAAAAAAACATATTATGATATACGACATCGCAACTATGAACAAATGGATATACGATTAGCATACCTTGTAATAAAATTGATTGATTTATAAATACTAAAAAGGTAACAACTTATTATTTGATATATTCCATAAAAATAACTTGTTTGAAAAGCCAGCCCTGTGGCAATTTGTCGAATGGAATAATTATTTTTTGCACTGTAGCTGTCCGAATCGATAATGCGTTAATTTGAAATATCAAACCACACGATAGTCCGAATTAATCATTCGTTATCGATATTCAAAATTCATAAAACCGACAATCGCGAATAAATGTGTGCGAATTATTTACAGCATTTGCGTTTCAACAGAATAGCATCAAAAAGTATGCGGTCATGATAATAAAATACATATAATACGTATTCAAATAAAATGGTATTAAGCGGTGTGAAATAAAATCACCCAGTCGATTGTTTGAAGCGTCGAGTAAATATCCATTGTTGGAATTAATATTTCAAAAGTAATACACAAGAAAGCGCAATTCACCCACTCGAAACCCTTCACGCATATGCTAATCCTTAGAATTTCTATGCACATGCCTATTTGAATATTGCACAAGTCAGTTCTGCAAAACGGCAATTATTAAAGCTCTAAAGATTGCGTTCAATTGTTACAAGAAGGTTTTAAAGTCGTGACATGTGGTGAAATCAATAGAAGTTGAGTAATTTTGACTTTGGCCAATACAATAATTTAGGCGATAACAAGGAAAATCGCAACATGTGTCCACAAAAAATTAACAAGTGTTAGATATAATTTTCGTTGAATATTTTAGATAAAGACTATTGAAACACAATAAAAACTATTTGCCAAATATCTACAAAACAACACCAATACACTGCTTATTATACCGACGCAGCGAACTATTTTACGTTCATTATTAATTATTATATATAATAATCAATATTAGATAAAATAGATTAAGACTTTGCTTCAGAATAAATGGAAGATAATGGATCGAATCAAGAAGCTTTGAGCAATTTAATCACTATTTACCACTTTGTGTTTCTATTGTTAAAGTTTCCTGGGGCATAAATTTGCATAAAAGTACATTGAAAAATTTGCTAATTTGATTGAATCTTACGACTATGGATATTGTCGAAGAAATTTATTCTATACACGTGCTTTTTAAATATTTAAATCTAATAATAAAACTAAACTGTAATTCGACATAAATATTTTTGATTCTAGTGTATATTAAACAGGTGAACTTGAAAAAACTGAGAATATTTTAGGGGGTGGTAGGGTATCGTATGAATAATCCGAAAAAAATGATTAATTAATATTAAAAAATAATTAATAATATTAATTACGTATAACAGACACAATATACACGTAACAGTCACTACAGAGTACTTCAGAAAAACAGCAGATTCCAATATGGTGGCCCAAACTCGATTCCAAAAGCACTATAAATATTTATACGTTACGATACCCTATCACCCCCTAAAATATTCTCAGTTATTTCAAGTCCACCCTGTATATGCTACTGGAGAAAATGGAAGCTAATATCGAAGATTTTTCTTCGTACTGCCAACAATTTTTATAATATTATTTACTCCAAACTGACTTGTATGCATATACACAAATCTCACTATCTATACAGCAAAGTTTGTAAGTAAATAAACGGTGAATAATGTTATGATAATAAGAGAAAGGGTCACCGAATCAAGCATATGATCTAATTAGAGACAAGTTTCCATATTGATAGATGGGACTTGGCTGGTGTAATAAAGTACACACTGGCTAGGCAAGTAAGCAGCAGCCATCATCACTATCATCGTCAGTATCAGTCGTGTGTATGTATAGTGGGAGACGACATTCCAGGCAAAGAGCGGCGGGCGGTATTTGCCAAGTCATGGCGACAGTCTAGCTCTGTCAGCCTATTGTACCATATTCTCATATACCACAAGATAACAGGGATCCCATGTCTAACATCTTCACCAATATCATGAATAACCATCTACTAGACTGTTATGCGAATAGTGACACAATGTTCATAAGCCACCAATAATAATATTATATTTTGGTCTAATAAGGCCAGGCGCAAACATTACCAGCGTAATAGCTCGGGGGATAAGACGTGTTATCGGGAATAATATTAATAAAATCCCGATCGTTCGTCTTGATAAAGGTTTACTCTGATTCCCTGGATTGTAAGATAAATACTGAGGCGATTATTAAGTCGGGCAGAGTCTCTCTGTCGATGATCTGTGTAAGCTTGGGATTCCTAGACGTACGTCGCCTTAAACACCGTAAAAATGGTAATAGAGTTGCTTTGTTGTACTTTTGATCGGTTTTTTGTTAATTAGTGCCTCACTCGAGGCATTGACTAACAAAAAACCGATCATAAGTGTAGCTAAGTAACTCAACTATCGTATTCACGTTGTACGTTTACGATGACGTCTGCCTGGGAATCCATTACTTAACTAGTAATAATTAAGATCACCGACAGACAATTAACACGTTGTTGTGTATAAAAACCCTCTCAAAAATCTCCATTTGAGATTTAAAATTGATTACATATTGCAAGAAAATATCCACGTGTCCCCATAAACAAAAATATTCAAATTCCGCAAAATCTAGTAGACAACAAATAAAAACCCATGTGATCCCAATCACCATATTTCTTATTGCAATATGCGCCAAAACTGACTGAAAAATATAATATACAGAAATATATTCAAATTGTCTTCCAAGGGCACTTGACACTATTTATAGTTGCAAATAGTATTACTGCCAAGAGTTTTCATAATTTAACATTTATTAAAATAAAAAGTGACGTGGAATGGTGAAAATATCAAGACAAAAGCACATAATTAAATAATGAATGACTATATGACTAAATGATTTAATTTTAATTTAAAGCTAACTAAATTTCTGCATTTAGAATTAAAAATTATTGGTAAAACATTGCATTATATAGTAAAAAAATACCCATTTTAAGTCTTGCAAATTTGTCATATGGCTGGTACATTTGAATACAATATATCAGTATTACAATAATTTAAATAACATTAGTAATGTGATAATGGTTGATGTGACGCCCCACGAAGCATGGCTAAAGATGGGCGGCAACTGACACATCATAACACAAAATCAACTCATTATTCGACATTTTAATCTAATTATAACGACAAATCATGAAATAAAAAATGCGGTAGAGTGCGTCGCGTCACTTGAATGTACTGTTTATGCAAAATAACGATAACACGATTACTCATCTAATTTGAATTAAATTAGAGTAAGCAATAAATTGTGCAATTGAGTCATTTCGAGCAAAAAACCGCCAACTTTATAAAATTATGTTACTATGTATAATAAAACTACATGGTGTGGTATTTTCTACTTTTAATACGTCTTAATATTAGTTTTATGAATAACATGCGGCCAAAGTATTTGGGAATCAAATATAAAATAAACATTGATAAGGGTCTTGCGTTCTAAACTGGTTTTTATTATTTATTAAGACCGACTGCAATTCTTTATCTCGACTCTCCATATTATTTATTATTTAAATAAAACCAAATATTATTCGAGGAAACGTAATTTCATTTTAACAATGAACTTCCAAAATTGATATCATTATAAAATTTTGGATTAATTCACTCGATTCAAATTTGGTTTTACCCACTCAATCTGTTATTTAGTTTTATTTTAATGTAGAGTCTATAATTTTTATTGTTTATTAATCTTCATATCTATAAATGGGTTTTATCCCATATTTTTTCTTATTTAATATTAGCTAAGTATCTCTAATATCACATACAAATGTTATTCTCATGTTAGTTTGGGTAAAAAGATTTATATATTCTGTACACCTAAGTCTAATTCATAAGATGTTTTGTATAATATGAACAATTTAAAATTCAAATTAAATAAATAAATTGTAATATACATATATAGGATGGAGTTGAAATAACTGAGAATATTTTAGTTGGTGGTAAAAAAAATAATCAGATGTTTCTTTGAAGTACTCATTATTACGTGTGTACATATTGTCTGTTTTTTTTAAATTTTAATTAATACCCTACCACCCCCTAATATATTCCTAGTTATTTCAAGTCCACCCTGTATATATTATTTAGTAAGGTGGCTTGGGAAATCATCACAAGTAATTTTATGCAATAATGGCTACCCCTAATTACAAATACAAAGACGTCAATGTGGCATTTATATGAAGCCTTATAAAACTATAGAAGTTTTTTTTACTTATTTGAAAGTGATTACAAGATATAGTTTTTTTTATTATTATTAAAATAAGGAGCACTTGTTAGATATGAATCATGGTTGTTGCCTGTCCGAGTATTGGATATTGTGCATTTTCAGTATAGTGCAATGGGTGCGGATGCGAGATACTGTTACAATAAAACACATTGAGTTCTCTCATAAGCAAAATTGCATTACACCCACACAAGCCGAGATAACGACCATTGAAATCTTCTTATTTTAAAGTCTCACCGGGCGCAGCAACACTTTCGAACATGTATCGTTAACACTTGGACCGAGAATGCAAATACAACAATGCACAAGACCAAATGACAAAGCACACACACATACTGATTTGTGTAACATATTACAATATTTCTCATGTGGACACATAAACATATTATTACATATTCATGTGTGTACGTGCTCCGATTTGACACACCCATGTCGCAAATGCTCATTTGCAAAAATTGACATTTCTAGAACTACAAAATTACGCTCTCCGAATGCCCCATCAAAACACGATAAGACCCTCGTGCGTCCGAAATTGCGCGAGTTTTGACAAATCGATCTTTTGGACTTCGCCAACTTGCATCAGATAACCGCAAGTACACAGTAGATCTTGTTCCAAAAGTGCTCCTATCATAGATATAAACATAAGATATAGCATTGGTGGCTATGTGTGTGTTTATTTCAAGTGGATCAAGTAGCCCAAACATCAGTTACCTGGCAAACATTATACTGTAAACATCTCTCTTCATATCTTCAGTTATATTTCACAGTAAAATGGGTAAATGCATTGTTACTACATGTCATATGGACTCAAACATACACTCAAATACATCTAGCCTCAGTTTTTACTGCTGGGTACTTCTTTAAGATGTTTAAAATGTTATTGCGTTTTAATCACCAAAATATTGTCACAACCACTCTCAGTAACGTGTTGAGTGAGGGAGACACACTTATACCTTTATCGAATACGCGGGATAAACAAAATTACACGAATTGCTTATATGCAATGCGATATCTAATGTTTATTAATCTATATATATTTTGATTAGAAATATTGATCAGGCTCAGTTTTTACCAAAGACTACTTCTTTAACATGTTTAAAATATTATTTTAATCACCAAAAATTGTCACAACCAATCTCAGTGGCCACTATAAATGTGTTTAGTGAGTGAGACACACTTATGTCTTTATCGAATAGGAGAGAAGAGTGCAAAAATACACGGGATAAACAAAGTTACACGAATTATTTATATGCAATGCGATATCTAATGTTTGAAAGCACATTATCTTGACCCCAATGATGTATAAAAATTTATTGGATCGGTCTCAAATGATTTGTCGTAGATAGAAATACGTCCCAGATCCTCGGGAATTACGACAAGCCAACGACATTTTAACGAACAAACAAAACCTATAAATTAGAGCCTCGCCTTTGCCTGTCATAATTTATAAAGTCGAACTAATTTGAAAAATCAACCTGAAGTGGCGGCGTGGCGGAATACAAATCGGCTGAGACATTGCGCAACCTGAATTTCAATGAACTATTTACTTTTTAGCTTATTTTTAAACTATATATATATATATTGAGGAAAACACACAAGAGCTCAACAATAAATGCAAAGACGTCACAGTACTAATGCATCTGGCCGTTTGCATGTCTTTGCTGTGAATTTATACATATTGATTATGAACCATCCATATTTCAATATCAAATGGACACTATAATTGTACCGATGTTTTATTTATAAACTAACAGATAATATTTAAATATACCAATAGTCATGTTGAACTGAAACGCTTTATTTGTATGTAAAACGATAGATTTTATTTATTGGATAATTGAATAAAATCCAACACATGTAGGCATAAAATATATTCTAAATCGGTCGTCGAAGAAGAGTATGTGTCAGGACAAGAGCGTGTTTGTGTCTGTCTCTCGCTTTCTGTTTCTTTTTAGTCTGTTAGTTTATTTTTTCTTCATTTTTTGATTTACATCCGTCGGGAGTCGTAAAGAGCAGCAGTTTGCCATAAAATGACCCGAGAGGTGTGTCGCCCGTTCGGTTTGGTTTAAAAATATGAAGATCCTGCACAGCGGGCATCTCCGAACAACAAAATACACAGGAACATCACAAACTAACTTACCAATTAATCGATAGACCAATTAAAAGGAAATCGTGTGATAATTATAATAACAATGGATTCGGACTTCGATCGATTGATCAAATATGCAAAAATTACGATTCGCACATACGATTTATTACCCAGATTTTTTTTATTACACAAAAAACCTACATCATAAATTAATACAAGAGAACTCTCCAATTATTGATTTTATAGAAATGGATTAGTTCGGGATGTTCCAAGAAGTGGTAAAACGCAGGTAATGTGCGAAATTGTGGACGCGCCAGGTTGTAATCTAATTTTCGCCTTTGAACGTTCATCATATTGGAATATCCGACAATCAGGGCTGGATTTAACCCTTTAAAACCCCTGGACTATTGAAACCGTGGGGCCCCAACAAAAATACCCCCTGATTATTATAAGAACTCCATAAATATCGCATTGCATTTAAATAATTCGTGTAAACCCGTATTGTTGCACTCTTCTTTTCCTTTTGATAAAGGCATAAGTGTGTCTCCCTCATTCAACACATTTCTAGTGGCCCCTGAGAGTGGTTGTGACAATATTTTAAACATCTTAAAGAAGTACTCAGTGGTAAAAACTGAGCCTAGATCTATTTAAGTCTATATGACATTTAGTAACAATGCATTTACCCATTTTACTGTGAAATATAACTGAAGATATGAAGAGAGATGTTTACAGTATAATTTGTGCCAGGTAACTCATGTTTTTGGCTACTTGATGTAATTACTAAACACGCATTTAGACACTCATGCGATATCTTAAATCAGAGATAACATCCCTACAAAAGCTTGGGGGTATAACCTAGCACAAGTTGTCATGCAAATTTAAACATCTCTCTCAGTCAACGCGGAGTGGAGGTAAACGCGTCCATGATTTCCCAGTGAAATTGGTTGATGGCAGAAGACGAAGGTGGCAATTATGCTGACATCTCGATCGAAGACTACGCCCCGTCAGCAGTTGTCCGACGGAGCGCAAACAAGAGAGCAATTAGTGCAAGACTGGATGCTGGATGATGATCAGCAACACTGGATGGAGCACGCACTCCAAGTACACTCCAATTAATATTCACAACGCACGCCTCTTCGCCTACAATGGCCGCAGATAAATTATCCTCATATGTTAAGCACACTAACAAGCGCCACCCAAACTAACATTTAAATTATATATATTACTCCCCCAACACTTATAACAATATTATTATCACCCAATATTTAATCAATCGATCAATTGACACCGTAACTATTACTGTAAACTATGTATGTATGCATATCAGGGTGAAATACACTATTATATTAAAATTTCTTAAAATAACTATTTATTCGTAATTTCGGAAATGTTTTATAAATATGCAAAATTTCATTAGTATGTATAAATAAATAATGTATATTATTTTTTTCAGTATGGCAATTTTTTTGTATGAAACAAGTATTAATGTGTACCTACAAAAGTTGATTTATTTATGAAATCAATAAAATGAAAGAAATCAGTTCAATAAGTTCTTTTTTGGGACTTCTAATTATATTTTTTGATAATTTACGGCAACATATTCGACTTTTTAGAATCTATAAATATATATTCGTCAGTATGTATATGTGCAAAAATATTGTCACACATAAAAATAACACTGAATATATGCAATTTTCGAATGTTTTTTTTAGGAAAAAATAGTATTGTTAATTTATTGAACTGTTTTAAAATGTAATATGTATAACTTTTGATAAATGTCGACACTAATGAGACGGTAGTTGAAAGCATATAGGTAAGAAAAAGTTCAGAGAGCGGCGGCCTTAATTTGTGAAGCTTTTGCAGAGCTTTTTTTCAAGTCAATGTCAACGGTCATTTAACGAAAATCATAAATATTCCACCTGACATTCCTAAATCGGGGACAGAGAAGAGTCGGTCGGAAAATTCGACTCTAAATTCCGCATCGACGATAACGATAACAAAAACACCGGCACGCTGATAACACAACAATATGATATCGAGTATGTGTAATATTATTAGGAAGAGATTCGGATAAAGGAGAGTCGCGGAGAGTGTGAGGCCGGGCGTGTGGAATGCGAAGATCCTGCCGCTGAAGATGAACAACAAACTCACTGAAGAAGATCACCATCCAGCCACCGGCCACTGGCACTCTCACTGTTAACTGCTAATTGTTAACTGTTAACTGTTAACCGTAACACTAACCGGGCCTCGCCATCAGTTATCTTATACTATCACTGTACTCTCGTAGTCACTCTGGTCCTCGACTCGCAGCTCCACACAGTACACGGTCCTACTCCGGCCACAGTCACACGGCCACTGCCGCCACTACAACAAGACAGCACCAGACTCTCCTCAGGGCTGCCACAAGGCCGCCACTCCTCCCTCCACGCCCGCCACTGCATACTTTTATAAATCACACATCATTTTCGTTTACATTGTTTGAACAGACTAAATCAAATCCCATTCAAATATTTGCTCTTCGTCTATCCTTCAATCCACACATACATTTTTCATAAAATAAAACCTCCACTACTTTCACCAGAACAAATTTCAACGCGTCTATTTTTACATAAATCACTGATTTGAACCAGTTAAATATAGTTTTGTACAACCCTAGTGACAAAGGAGCCAGTCGGCGAACCTTGAGTGGGCGCACTCACACACTCGCGCAGATAAATAACACTGGAAACTTTGACGTATACACACACAAATAAACACACACACACAGCACACTAGTACACAACGCTATAGACACATATACAAATATGTTGGCGCGCGTGCGCACGTCCGTCGGGAACGGGACGACCAATAGCGACCACGCGCGCGGGACAGAGACAAACACACTCTCCCAATCCAGGCCGATAGTTGACAATAGTATCACTTGGAATTTTTGAATTCTGTATTGTCTCAGTGAACAAACTTTTACAGATTGTTGTTTAGCAAACAAATGAGTGTGTATTAAAAAGAGCGAGGAGGCCGGAATGTGTGTATGTTTCGTTATAATGGAGGTGACATAATGCCGGCAAAGCAAACAAGTGGTATTAGTTGGTTACTTTACAACTTGTTATAAACAAGAGTGGACGCCTTCGGGCACATGTCCGCGCTGAGAGGAGCGCGCGAGCAGGACGGCGCACAGTTATCGCCTCCCCATTGCGATGCTGATTAACGCCGTCCCTCTCGCACGCTAGTTAGTGAGTGAACTTTTTCAATTTTTTCTCACCGAGTTTGTCTCTGTCTCTCGCTGAATTCGATTATCAAAATGAATATGAAAATTTCGCGCCACAAGTGGCTGCCGGGCGTCTAACAAGCGCATCGTTTAAGATAATACATATTTATATTATTGATAATGTACTCGTTGATCTAATCTAATATTTACATATATAATTAATTATAAAAGGAAAGCTGGAACCATCATCACCTTACAGGAAAAACCTAATGCGGTTCGGCAATGATGGACATTTGTCAGTATTATGGAAAAAAGGTGAGAAAAATTAAGAAACAGAAATATGTAAGAAATACAACGAAAAATTTAACATATTATAAAAAATATAGACCTAGGCTAAGGTGGGCGGACGAATTTTATAAGGTAGTTAGTAGTTTAGGAATTAATAACTGGAGGAGCGCGGTCTCCAATAGAAATAAGTGGAAGATGCTGGTGCGGGAAGCCTTGGTTCATCACTGAACTGGAGTGCTTATGATGATGATGATGATGATAAAAATATAGAGAACATCATGATTGCTTAAAGTTAAGGAATTATTTCATACTTCTCATGAATGCATGACAAATATGTTATTTTCCACCCCACTGGCATTCCATTCATTCAAAAGTACTATGGATCTGGTTAATGGGGAGTGACGGAGTATGTTAGTATGGGTCCTTGGGGTTGCAAACAAGGAGTGAGAGCGACAGCGCGTATAATTCTCTGGAACAAACAAACTGATGCGACTAAGTATATCTGGGATTGATAACTGGCCTCTAATCACATGATCGAATGCACTATGAAAGCATTAATGACTAATTGTGGTTTATGTCCGTGTAATGGCGCCAAGGAGAGTTTCCACGACGTGGACGTATTGGTATTCGAGACGCGTAGTTGGAGTGTCTGCTGGTTAATTTACAAGGTGATGTGGTGACTGACTGTAGGAGAACTGTGACTCTGACTGACCACTGTGATAATTGGTTTATACATACGTGCGTGAGTAGCTTCTTCTTCTGGTCACGAGTCTTATCTTTAACCCTCCGATGAGAACAACTTGATCACCACCTCTAAAAGGATACTGAACAAAAAATACCTTCTCCCCCATCGTTCTCCTGTGTTATGTGATTTACCCATAAAATTACCAATTTAATACTATAACACAACAATATAAAACAATAAAGACTCATATCTAATTTGAATTTAAAATACTTCAACTCATTTTATAATCATAATAATTTTAAAAAATCACCAGTTATTATCTAAAAGCATCATATTTATTCCGGCAAAAAATAGTTAACAAAAAATATCATTTTTTTATTTAGATTAAAGTCTTGATGAAGTTAAATTTAAATAAGTGGATTGATATATATGTATAAGTTTTCAGTCAAAATGATATATTTTTGGCCTTAAAGTTGGCTGAAAAGATAATGTATACGCATTTAATACTATTTTTTTTGCATATTTTTGCGATTTCTAAAAAGCCACTTAAAATCCTTAACTTTGTTTCGAAAGCACCATAAGAAATTTTAACTTTCTTTGTATAAAATATTGTTTCGCAAGCTATACACAAATTGCACTATGGGTACACCCACCCCTAGTTTGGTTTTATTTTTCAATCCATACTTAAAATTATGATATATTAATTAAGTAACAATCCTACTACATTAAGAACATACTTTAAATCAAATAAGCGATTAGCAGTTAAATCTTACAGTAAATGTTAAAAAACCTCGTTCACTGGTTACGAACTATGTATGGACCAATTCCATAGTCAAATAATAAAGTATATGTTACAGAATAATACCTAAATATAAACAAATTTATAACTACCTAAGTATAATTGCACAAGATATTTAAACAATTTAATTGTGAAAATTTTCCATCTGACAAAAATAATTTATTTAAAGAATGACACAACTTCAGTCATAAAAGCAATGAAAGATCATCGTGGTGCTGACGATAATATAATATGACTCATATAATATATCGTTTATGTTAGAATGAGAAAATAATAAGTTATTTAAAAAAGTGCTTACATAAGCAGAGACAATAAAACAAGCATTGTTCATAGAATTTTGTATTATGAAATTCTGACAAGTAGGTGTCAACTCTATTGAAAAAAGTAAATAATTAGTTTATTAAATTTATTAATAAAATATGTTATGAAAAAGTCTATCCATCTTCTCAGTTCTGGGAATTGAAAAAAAAAAGTTTGATTTTATCGTTGTGGTAAAATGATATATTAGCCACTATTCGCTGTTTAAAATGTTATCATTTTCACGTAGCGAATGATAAATTAAAATGCGAAATGAGATATAAATAACAGAATATTAATTAACAATGAAAAATATGTAAATATTTTTGATAAAGACGGTGTGGGATTTTAATTTGCCGTGTGGATAATATAATGTATTCGGATTTCTTTAATAAGCATTCACGTTGTCGACTATGTATTTGGTAACGTTTAAGAAGTCAAGTGGGACTGATTTCGTATTTAGATATGATTTGAAAGCCTGCATGAATAGGCAAATAGTTTATCCGTATTGAAATATCACATGGAGTGGTCGGCATCACAATTTGCGGAATAATCCAACACTTGACAAGTCCTCAAAACCCGTCGAGTGCCACCAATTAGTGAGAATTTCAAAAGTCACCGCACAGAATTCTTCAACACCCGAATTGAAAACTCGATCCTTATCGCCTAGAAATGTGCATTTCGTATCGAAAATACACACATATTACAAACCGCGGCGGTAAATTCAAAAGTCATATATGACGTGCAAGAAGATCACACTGTGGGCTGATTAAGATCCTATCTCAAAGATACTTCACATTGCTCGCTAAATGTCGCCATTTTAATGATTCTCTCTCATTTTTTGTCATACAATAAATTGCACAAACATCACCTTCATATCTAGACATTTGTATGCTAATCGCCTTCTGATTTGAACAATCCGAATTTATATATGGATATTTACGTCAAACGTGGAAATATTATATTCGTGTTTGCCGGGCGAATAAATTCCGTTATAACAAAAAAACACATATATACATATTTTTCTTGTCAACAAGTGTGCGGTGTGTCAAAAAAGAGTAGATAATCAAACGATTTTTTTAGATTTTTAGTCATAGATAATCAGACAAAAAGTCTTAAATGTAAACCGCCCAAAAGATTTTTCATATTAAGATATTAGATATGTGCTAATTTTTTATACTTTGATTTAAACCATTTGCGAAACTATTAATATATTTATGGGTCAATAACTGATTATTAAATCACCTCAATATTTACGTATATGCTATACATATACCAGCAAATCAGAGTAAACTAGGCAAAAAAAAATGTTTAACAAGCATTCTATCTCTTCTGGCATTTATTGTGAATTTCTATATCAAAATTAAATGTTTTTAACTTGATATCTAATGTTATAAAAAGCCGAAAGATAAGAGAAAGATTGGAAATAATTTTGTTAAGAAGTTAAATTTTCGGAATATATCTATTTGTGGGATATTTTTGGATCAATACTGACAAATATCGAACTCTGCATTTTGTAAACAATGCAGATATTGTGTAATTTAAATAATAATTTATGGTCTGATTAATTTGTTTTTAACAAATCGATATCTCTCGGTTTATTTTGAGTGAACGATCTTGGGTTTGTATTCTGTTATCAGCAAAAAAATGTATCTCCTATATAAACTAATGGAATGCACCATTTTAAGATTTAGTAGTATGGTGACAAAATATCAAATAATGATAATATATTGCCAGAGGCTAAGATAAAAGGCTTGCCGAACCTATTAAAATTGCTTTAAAATAATAACACAACACAAGTCAAACAGAACAAAGTGATTTCCGCAAGCTGTTCTTCGTTGGATGTTTGCCAGAAGTCGTCAAATTATATCGCGGTTTGCATTTTTAGATCAACCAAATCTACATATTATACATACAGCCACATCTGTAAATATTTTTTTAAATCTACGACCGCATCAAAGAACTTCAATGTACTTATCAATAATATCGATCAAATAATCATTCAATTGGAAATTATATAAATGAGTAACCGTATTAACATTACTAACCCAATCAATCTTTGGCTGCTGAAACATTGCACTTATCTCTTGTTTTATAATCAAATGCAAAAATTTAAGTTGTAACATAATATGATTTAGTTTGTATTGTGACCAATCATAGCCATTTATAAGTTACGTTAAATCTGAGCATGGCTAAAAGTTTAAATTTTTTCTACATACATAAAAAAGAGCGATTTTAGAAAAATAAATCTCACTCTCGCGAAGAAAGTTCTAATAAACACATATAAAATCGATTAATTATTTAACATATACTTAAGAAATCTAATTGATATTTTTTTGTGAAAAGCGTATTATGTAGCAGGTACCAATATGACTGAAACATTCTACTATTTTTACAAAATATTTGTTTAATTCACCGTTAAAATTAAATACACAAATATAATATATTGTCCTACTTAAATCATCTTTGTAAATATTACCAAATGGAGCAATTATAAATTAAAACGACGTAAATTGATTTTGTGTATTGTGAAGTCAAATTAGTAAAACAGACAAAATATTATAAAATTGTCATTCAGACAAAAATTCGAACAAGTGATCCATCAGCCACAAGTTAATCTATTGATTGAAATTAAAGAAACAAAAATATAATATAAAAGCTAACTCAGTCTAGAATTTTTTTACATATAATAAAAACTATATTGGAAACAAAAGAAGCATTTTTTTGAGGATATTTGCTTGCTTTTATATATTTTTTTATGAAAGCAAAATCTGGCTATGCCATTGTGATTATAAACATTTGAATAAATTCATGCCTGCACTGATTTCTGGCTTTATCGCATTTTATTAGACGCATAATATGTATTTAGTGTCAGAAAAAAATATGCAAGAAAGAGGTGAAGAGTGATCGGTCACGGATGTTACAGCATAAACGGTCAGGTAATTTAATATGAAAAGTATTCAGCGATGTTTGTTGTGTACGGTTAAGAATGACATGGGTGTGCAGTGAGTATTGATGTGTGTATGTGTGTGTATCTCATTTGAATGTGGATTTGTGTGGAATGCCGATGAGGCGAGCGGCCACTCGGTTTTTTTATCCTCCATCATTGCGCCGAGCTTTTCTCGTTTGTTTTTTTTTACTTCTCTCTTCTTCACTCTCAGTGGGCTTCTTAACCCTACTGCGACCGTCAAAAGCTAGATTTTATGTATAACGCGATCAAAATCTCCGCAGAACCCGGTATTCACTAAACTATTACTATTTAAACTATACAGCTTGTTTGCAATTGGTAGTCCTATTACATTACAGAAATTGTTATATATTACTCTCTCTACTGTTCTCTTGTCACTCTTAGGACCAGTTTCTTCAAGCCGTGTTAAATCGTGTGCTACGTGGCAAGAGATTGTCCGATATCGATATTGGACGATATAAAAAATTGACAAAATTGGCGATAGCGATATCGAATTCATATAATATACAATTATGTAATATTAAACTTTTTAGGCTTTAAAATAAAATCCTAAGATGGGATTTAAAATACCAAACATTTTTTTTAAGTAACAATCTATTTTTCCAAAGAATTATAAAAAAAACTAACCGTAATCTTATGAAGTTACAAATTCTATTGTGAACGCATAAACCTTTATTTTATTTCATCATCATCATCATAAGCACTCCAGTTCAGTGATGAACCAAGGCTTCCCGC
>JAGTTH010001701.1:0-10719 GCA_022606485.1 Agraylea sexmaculata
TACATGCTTAGTGCGGGATTCAAAATATTAAAAGGCGTGTTTTTAAGAGTATTTAGTATTTTATAAAGTACGAAAATCAGTCGAATCTGATGAGAAAGATTAATTTTACATACATTTATGATAATTGTCAAATGTTTACCTAGTGTAGATGTCAAATTATTTTTTCAATCAAGTATATTTGTATACAGGGTGGACTTGAACTAACTAAGAATATTTTAGGGGATGGCAGGCTATAGAAACAATAGGTGAAAAAAATTTTAAACTGTTAATTTGTAGATAAAAGGGCTGTATTTTTATCAATGTACTTTAGAAATATGAATGTTAAAAAATCACGTATACTGTTTACAATCTATGTATGAAGCAAATAATATTTATGTATTAAAAGTAAAATGTTATTATTTACATTTTTCTTCATAAAAGTATTTGAGTCGATAAATAATTCTGTTATTGCGATTTGAATCGAAAACTCCCTCAATTTTCTGAATTGGTTCTGAATTAATTGAATCAAATTATAATATTAATACACATTGTATATATTAATAAAATCTTATTATGTATATATTTAGTAAATGGGTATATTATTAGGCAAATGGCTTTAATGTAGGCACCTTGATATGCCAAATTAGTTTTAATTACATGTTAGATATTATTAAAAAAATACACGGTTAAATACGTAATTATTCATTTTTTTCACTTATTCTTGCGATACCCTACCACCCCCTTAAATATTCTCCGTTAGTTCAAGTCCACCTTGTAAAAATATGTACTATAGTGATTTTTTTTTTACCAAAAAGAGCATGTTAAAAAAATGCGTCCACCTAGTTATGATCATGCAACGATCATTCAATATACTTTAAAGGTTGATTGATTTTTATATATGACTAGGGTAATTTTAATTAAAGGAATGTTTTTTGATGTTCTGCTTGGTTTTTTAATAGGTTGTTTATTTCTTCATTCAGAAGATGTTTGAATTTACAAAGTAAATTATAAATAAAATAATTTAATACGATTTCCATATGATGACAACACTCATAACAATATTTAATTCCCGATAAATACTGTTTTTTTGAGAATTGTCATTTATTATGCATTAATAAATATCTCTAATATTATTTTAAAAATTATTTAATATTATTATCATTAAAATACCCGTTTCGAGATTTTAGATATGTATTAATTATAATAAAATAATTATATATCTGGTAACACTGATAGTTAACTATACATATAACATACACACACCTTAGACAATTTTTTTTTTAATTATTATTAAGAGAAAACAGTCGTCTGGAATACCAGAAAACCTACATCTTTGATGGAGCTTTCTTTGAGAGGGTTTTTTATACACAACAACGTGTTAATTTTCTGTCGGTAATCTTAACTATTACTAGTTACACAAGTCACCGACAGAGCGGCTCTGCCCGACTTCGATCGATCGGGATTTTATTAATATTATTCCCGATCTGCCAGTCGTAATAACCGATCAAATCAATTAAAAATCTTTTGAATTGAGCGGGATTTGAACACATGACCACATTATTTGTAGCCACGCGTCTTATCTTGTATGATTATATATATTATAAGCACACCTTTAATTAACATATTCAAGTTGGTATTGACTAATTTAAATATTGAAATTAATATGAATGCATCCTTAAGGCATGCGGTTGCAATAATTGCCGGTACATATTGATTAATAATCGTGCATTCGTGAAACCTGATACATATTATTATTATTGCACCGTAATTAATTGCCCTTCGTTCAAATAAATATACAGATAAACATATCAAATGCGCTTATTTATCATCGCCATTATCCGATTTTCACCATATATGGAATATTTTGACACGCGCGTGTTGGTTGTCTCACTCGTTATTTAATTCCGCGTAGATTTTCATAGTATTGTAGCTGTAGTTATTTTTATATACAGTAAGGCGTATTACGTACGTTGAAGAGAGAAAACGGTCGATGGAGAAATAAAAATAGTTATATAGAGGGCAAATGACGTAAAGTAAACCCGTGAGGCCTTCTGAGTCCGGCAGACTCAACGGCGACTGCACTCTCAATATCTACTTATACCACAACACATTAATAATATTATATTGTACTTGACTGCATTCCTCTCTATTTATATATATTTCATTTATTTATTTATTATATATATATATATATATATATATATATATATATATAAATATATATATATATATATATATATATATATATATATATATATATATATATATATATATATATAACTCTGCTATATATATATAAGCAGGAACCATCATCACCTTGCCATTACAGGAAAAACCTTATGCGGTTCGGAATGATGGAAAATAATTTATTAAATAATAAGCAATTCAACATTGCAAGCTTTTTCATTTCAAATGTTTTATTTGAATATTTTACACTCCAAAGTAAAAAAATAACATTTTAAAATAGTGTCAGTGACAAAACCTCGTATCATTGATTATAATTAGTTGGTTTGACTTTTGAGTGTAAAATATTTGATGCAATAGCTTATTTAATTAATTTCAATAAGATTTGTTCTAATTTGTCAAGTGAAAACCTGTATGAAATCTCAATACCTGACAATTAATATATTAAAATTAGTAAATTTTAGAGGTGGTGTTGTTACGAATTCCATGTTTCAAGTGTTTTATACTAATAACAAAAAAATAATATTTTTAATATGAAAAGAATTTTTTATGCATTTTAAATCCACTCTACTCGAAATCGTATTAATATTGTCGACTATACCCTTTAAATTTGGGTTTCCAAATAATATTATCATTTAAAGCGACTTCAATAAAATATGCCAAAAAACTTTGTTTTAACAATACAATGTATTAGTTTGATAAAAATGTATACATCTCAAATATAGGAAATTATTATTATCTTATTGTGTACGTATCTGAATAAGATAGTATGAAATCAGTATATTGTAAATGGATTAATATTATCAATTATTAATTAACAACTAGAAATAATTGCTATAAACAATTTTGTCGTCATACGGGGTTGAAAGAATGTCTTAATTTTTTTATATCTTCTTATATAAATTTGATAACATATTTAAAGCATCAATGAACATCTCAAAAATTTATAAATTAAGAGAAGCTTAATTTCATGTTCAGTGGCATATATTACGTAAAAAATAAGATTTAATATTAGTAAATCGACGAAATGTGTTAAGACTAAAAGGACTGTAAAAACATTTTTTCAACAACTATCTAGCTACATTATTAATATATTTAATTATGCAATTGGCATTGAAAAAACGTTTACCGGTTACGAATTCTGTATGGAGCAATTCCGTAGTCAAATAATTTTAAGTCTACATACATACATAGTCTTTTTTTATTTTTTAGCTATTACGCTTGTATGATTATATATATTATAAGCCTCAGTATTTTTACCTTACAATCCAGGAAATCAGAGTAAACCTGGATCAAGACGATCGATCGGGATTTTATTAATATTATTCCCGATCTCCCAGTCGTAATAACCGATCAAATCAATTTTAAAAATTCTTGACTTGAGTGGGATTCGAACCTATGACCACAGTATTAGTAGCCACGCGTCTTATCCCCTGAGCTATCATGCTGTGTGTACCTTGTACCTTAGGTATATAAGGTACCCATATTTATTTTACTTTGTATATGTGTATTTAAGCCAATTAATTTTAAGAGCACGTTTAAATTATCCGATTGCACAAAGCTGAAGGGAAATGATATAAAAGAAGTGGTGTAGTATTATAAGGGTGGTTGGTATACATGCATACATATCTATGTATATATGTATGCATGCATGTTGAAGGTAGTAGTTGGTTATTGAGTACACGTGCGTGGTTTCTTGGGCTCATCCAACCGGTTCCTCTGCAACCAAGTCTCAACTCCAATCATTTTCGTTCATTAGCTGCCGCGCCGTTTACCTGCAAGTATTTATCATAAATATACAAAGGTGATGCGGCACTTTGGCAATGAATACTCTACAATACAATGCCCGCATTTACTAAGCCCCATTGTTCTCCGATCGTAAACAAATAGCCACCATAGGAGACAAACTACACTACAATATCGTTTATTTTTACTGGATGCTTTTCTCAGGATCTCATCCCATTGTTCATGAATGCAAAATAATAATTATCTATATGCAATATGGTTACTGTATAGCGAAATTAGCCTCATTTTCCAATCGAAAAGAAAACACAATAATTAGTAATGAATCCACACTTTCCACACAAACAACTTCCACTCGTCATTATTGGCAGACTAAATCAGTAATTCCGAAACTCCACACTTCATCTTTTTAATTATATTGAATACAGTTTTCTCAAAATAAAAGTTGTCAAGTTAGCCCAGTCAAATTAGGATTCTTTAGACCTTGAATAACTTCCAAACCCGTCACCTGATTTTATCGATTTACTAAAATAAGGGTGTATGAAAAATTACAGCTTCTAGGCTCAAATTCCGAGGTTTAGCCCTTTTTCTTATTAATTTGACTGGGCTCAGTGTTTAATGTATATGTATTACTTACAATTATATCAAGAGGTGTGATTCTAAATTAGTTACATACCAAATTCATAATTTAAATTATATAAAACAATCAATTAATAAGCATTTTTAATAAAACTAAATTTAATCTAATCAGATGAAGAAATATAAATTTGAATTTAACAATTTTTAAATAATTAATAATAAGGGAAAAAACGCTCAAAAATATTATCGTGTTTTAACAGTGTTAAGAATATTTCTATAAGTAGGTATGAGCTAGTTATTTCCGTAGAGAAGTATAGTCAAAATAATTCTTAGTAGTTAGGTTGAAAACATTAAATAATAAATATTTGCATTACCTATATTAAGATTTTGTTACTCAAACTAAACTATTTTTTAATTATTATTAAGAGAAAACAGTCGTCTGGAATACCAGAGAACCTACAACATCTCTGATGGGGCTTTTTTTGAGAGGGTTTTTATACACAACAACGTGTTAATTGTCTGTCGGTGATCTTAACTATTACTAGTTACACAGGTCACCGACTTAATAATCAGTATTTACCTTACAATATAGGAAATGAGAGTAAACCTGGATCAAGACGATCGATCGGGATTTTATTAATATTATTCCCGATCTCCCAGTCGTAATAACCGATCAAATCAATTTAAAAAAAATCTTGACTTGAGTGGGATTTTAACTCATGATCACAGTATTTGTAGCCACGCTTCTTATCCCCTGAGCTATTACGTTGGTATGGATTTATTATTGTGGTGAGATTCATCGGTTGTCCTGATTGGTTTAAAAGTAATTTAGGTTCATTGAGGCTTAAGAGGAGTGATCTGAAATGGCGGAGCAGAGTTCTCATGTGAATGCAGCTTTTCCCCAAGTATTCTTTTTTTTATAGTGTTTAAGACGAGCGCACCTGTTCCAGCCAAACCGGCCTGAACACCCATGGAATAAATAACACATACACACTCTTACATACCTTATGCCATACCTTTATTATTATCATCAACACCACCATTTGCACATCTGGAGTTACGTGACCGACCTGCATTTATATCAAACTGCCCACACATTTCCATCCATAGTTTTCCCGTTGTGACACTTGAAATATTATCCAGGTCCATTTATATTCGGAATTTCTTAAGTTTATCAATTTGATAGTAAAATACATAATTTTATTGATCTAAACTAAACACCTACTATAGTTGTATTAATAATGTATAAGGATTTTATGATTGACACAAACTATAATATCACTTCCAATGTATGGTACGTGTAGTAGAGTACAAATTTAATAACTAAATAAAATGTAAAGGCAAAGAGGTTAATTGAGACTATAAAATCCATAGTTATAAACATAAGATATCGCATGAGTGGCTAAATGCGTATTTAGTTCAAATACATCAAGTAGCCAAAACATCAGTTAATATGGCAAATATTATACTGTAAACATCTCTCTTCATATCTTAAGTTAAATTTTATAGTAAAATGGGTAAATGCATTGTTACTACATGTCATATGGACTCAAATAGATCTAGGCTCATTTTTTTACCCATGACTACTTCTTTAACATGTTTAAAATATTATTGGGTTTTAATCGCCAAAATATTGTCACAACCACTCTCAGGAGTCACTAGAAACGTGTTGAGTGAGGTTGAAGAGTGCAACAATACACGGGATAAACAAAATTACACGAATTATTTATATGCAATGCGATATCTAATGTTTATCTATGATAAATTCATAATAGTGGAGGAAGTCTATTGAATACGTGGTGAAGTTTATGAATATCTAGACAAAAATAATATAGGATTCCCTTTCTTAGTCAAATATGAATAAATCTTCTCAATAATAATTTGATTCTTAACTGAACTATTGTGTTAATGGTGATAGTTTTAATTTATCAGCATAAAATATTTAATACATAGTTTTACTCAAATGAAAAAGTCAAGGTGTGTAGTAAGATTTTCCATCGCGTCGCCTCTACTTTCCATTTACGATAAAGCGACATGTCAATATGTTATTCATACTGCACACTCACCTGTGATCGTCGGAGGACAAGTGTTTAATTTTTGTGTAAGTTTCAAAACTCGTATTTGTATATTGTTGAAAGAGGCCCAAACCGAACGACCTGGCCGCGCATAAAACTTTCTTTTTTTATGACAGCTTCCGCATTCCCATGGCTAGGTGAAAAATCAATGCCCGTTGCAATTGTGTGACGCTCATTATCTTGTTTTCCCATAAGAAATTAATTTGATTATTAGTTTTGATACACCGAATATATGTACATTGCATTTATGCATGCATGTAGTGTTTATAGCAAGGCGAATGTGACATTTTGAAATGTAGATATGTACACACACTCAAGTGGATAATATTTTATTTATACATTAATCTTTGGGTATTTCGCCTGCTCCAGCTAATAATATCGTAAGTGAAAAAAAAATCTGTGTGCTCTTAAGTCTTTATGGAACTGAGTCACATATTCAATCTGGTAACACTGCCTGTCACTTGTCACTCGGTTTGATTATTATTTATTACGTATAACAGTTTACGATTAAATACCTTCTATTGACAGAGACATGATCTACATTAGTTGCCGATCAAATAGGACTATTTTACTATTTCGAAAAAGTCACACTTAATAGGTTAAATAATGATTGAAAAGCAACATTTGACGTTTCATACATTTCATACATGCAATATGTGGCTCAGTTCCATAAAGACTTAAAGGCACACAGTTTTTTTGCACTTACGATATTATACGCTGGAGCAGGCGATTTATATAAATTGACGAAGAATTGTATAAGCGCAAAAGTTGACAATGCAACGGATTGACTTTGAAAAGGCGCGGTTAAGTGTTGCCATATGGCTATGTATGTATACATACATACATATATCACCGTATCAAAATAAAGTATCTCGTGAGTAACGTGTTTTTTAAATAATTTATTTGTCATGTATTTCTTCGTTGGTTATTTTTGTAATAATAATAAATAAATATGCGTGATGATGATCTAACACGAGGCTGGCGAGTGGTGACTGGAGGTCTGGCAAGGTGGCCCCCGTGGCGACTGCTCGTCTGGTGGCGGGTGCTACGCCCCCCTCTCGTGGCCCCCTCTTTACATCAACCTTGAAAGACTTTTCATCTTTCATTTAAAAATGTGTAGTCACAATGTGTGTACATTTTCCAGTCGAATACTTTGTATGCAATAAATTAACTAAATATAACAAACAGTTGACTTGTTTAGTCTGTCGGTTATTTTTGCTTCTGACTATCGCGATGGACAAATACAGTTGTAAGAGATTCTCGTTTGTTTGTAAGGATAATTGGTAAACAGTTGAAATTCCACGCGGTCTACGAAGTATTTAAATAAATAATCAATACTTTACTGATAGTTTACCTTATAAATGTTGTCTAAAGCATTCCAATATACCACTGAGTAATCCAGCAGCCAAATAATCATAAATCGGCATTTTTACTTTTGGAAATATAAATCATTAATAAAAATCATTTGTTCAATCTTAAGATTTATTTTAAATTTTCCTCATTTTGCCTGAATCTTAAAAAAATATACCTACTTGGAACAGTACAACTTCTTCGAAACTTGATGATCACATTCTTTCTATTCTGTTGTTTATCCTGGTCAGTTTAATCTATTAATTAATCATCATCATCATCATCATCATAAGCACTCCAGTTCAGTGATGAACCAAGGCTTCCTGCACCAGCATCTTCCACTTAATGCTCCACCAGTTATTAATTCCTAAACTCCTAACTACCTTATAAAATTCGTCCGCCCACCTTAGCCTAGGTCTACCCTGCCTTCTCTTACCCACAGGCTTGCTGGATAGTATTTCCGATACTATCCTCCTGCTCTTTCCACGTGTCCGGCCCAACCTAATGTTAAAGCCCTAATGAACTGCACTACGTTCACGCTCTTATATAATGAGTAAATCTCATCGTTCCGTCTGATTCTAAATAGTCCCGGTGCCTCCTGAACAGGACCCAAGATCCTCCTAAGAATCTTCCGCTCGAACCCAAGTAGCCTATCCTCCTCAGTCTTGGTAATAACCCATGTTTCTACACCGTAGGTTAGTACTGGCCTAATTAGCATCTTATATAATTCTACCTTGGTACTTCTACTTAGATATCTTGATCTGAGCAAGCGTACTAAGCCGAAATACGCCCTATTAGCACTTTGCAGGCGAGAGTTTATGTCCTGGTTATTTCCAGCCTCCTTAGTGACCACTGCTCCCAAATATACAAAAGAGTCAACCTGCTGAAAGTGGTCATTATCTATGTTCAGGCTACGATGTGCTACCAATTCCGAGTTGGATGTCACATGCATATACTGACTTTTTTCAACGTTTATAACTAATCCTACTGTTTTGGCGGCATCCCTTATTGCTCTAACCTTATCAATTAACACGTTCTTAGTTCTAGCGATAATATTTACGTCGTCTGCGAAAGCGAGTACCTGAAAAGACTTATAGAAGATATTAGACTTATTGCTACAACCTGCAAGACGCATAACCTTTTCTAAAACTAATGAAAATAACAGGGGGGATATCACGTCCCCCTGTTTTACGCCTGCTCTGGTGATGAAAGACTCCGACAGTACACCATTTATCCGTACGTAGTTTTGGTGTCTGTCAGCGTCATTTTTGAGAGACTTATGAGTTTTTCGGGAAACCCAAACTCTCTCATCGTGCTGTAAATAATATCCCTATCGATTGTGTCGAATGCCTGCCTAAAATCTACGAACAAGTGATGAGTCTCCACGTCGGCCTCATTACACTTCTCTAATATTTGCCTAATTGTAAATATTTGGTTCATTGTTGAACGCCCGGGTCTAAATCCGGCTTGGTAGTCTCCCAAGCATTCCTCCGCGTATTCTGCTAGCCTATTTTTTAAAACCTTGGCGAATATCTTGTACATAACTGATAGTGGGGATATCCCTCTATAGTTACTGCACACGCTAACGTCACCTTTTTTGTGGAGTGGGCAAATTATCGAACTTGCCCAATCCTTCGGTAGCGTTTCGCCTTCCCATAAAGATACTATTAAACTATGTAATAGCGCCCATAGAGCATCCCCGCCGTATGCTATGAGTTCGCTGGAGATCTCGTCTATCCCGGGGGCTTTCCCTCTCTTCAGTCCTCTGATGGCGTGGCTCACCTCTTCGTAGGTGGGTGGTGGTATTTGTGGTTGCGCGGCGTGTTGGTACAGACTAGCGTTCTTATTGGCTACCTTATCGCTATTCTTATCATTTAATAGGTCGCTAAAGTACTCCGACCATCTATATAAAACGCTTTCCTGATCGCAGAGAAGTTCGCCTTTGCTATTCCTATTAAAGTTTAGTCTAGGTTTGAACGTTTTCCTACTATTATTAACGTTCCTGTAAAATTCCTTAGCATTATTCCTATCTCTAAACATTTCAGCATCTATAATTTGCTGTTTCAGCCATGTCCTCTTCGTCGACTGTATGAATCTATTACTACTCCTACGAAGTTCTCTGTACTTCTCTCTATTTTCTAAGCTATTGCAATTAAGAACTTGTGCACGGGCCTTGTTCTTATATAATAATAATCTCTCGCATTCTGTGTTAAACCAGCCTCTTTTTACACTTAACTCCTAATAATATATTTAAAAACAAGTTTGTAAGTACACTTTGGCTCACACTATTTCTTTTAGCTAGTAATAATAAGCCGGTTCCAGCCCAAAATAATAATATTGTAAAATTACAAATGTAAAAAAAAATATTAATAGGATTATATTATCAGAAATGATTTTCTGTTTTACGTGATTTGACATCGGAAATAAAATTAGCATTTAGCTGTAAGATTACTTTGGATCAATTTAATTTAATGAGAATTAAATAATCCATAAGAAAACAAATCTAGCGGCAAATGTGAAAAATGCGCGTGAATATTTATAGATCTATTTCCGATCAAATCATTTAAAATTGCTTGATGAAAATGTCAATTAAGTGGAAATTGCTGGTAGGGAAAAGGGGGATCGCTTGAACCCTGGATTATAAATTAAAAAAAATTCATAAAAGTAATGTAGGTACTGATTTTGTAAATTATGATTGTAATTAGCAAAAAGGGAAGTCTTTGCGTTCGCTTTTCGGTAGGTTTCTGTTTCCTTTGACCAGGCAAACTTACTCGTAAACACAATTTTTAAAGGAGAAAATCAGCTTAAG
>JAGTTH010001705.1:0-53566 GCA_022606485.1 Agraylea sexmaculata
TATATTATGTTAACAATTAATCAAGTAATTATATATTTTATAATAAATAACACTCGCCTAATTTTCTTAAATTTAATATTCCTCAGTTTTATGAGGTTTTATAGGCACAAGCAATTTTAATATCTGTACTCCAATTTTTATATGTTGAAAGATTTGTGCACATAACATATGAATAACATACACACACCTTAAACAATTATTTATATTATAAATTCCTTATTTTGTCATTATTTATTTAAGTATTGGCTTAGATAAATTAAATATATATCTGGTGAGATAGATAATTTTCTCAAAACACATCTTCGGTGAAATTAGCGTGTTTCTTCAATAATGTATTCAAGGTTGTCGGATGGTTTTGGAGAAAACCTTACAGTTATTTCTGCACTGCAGACAATCACAATTAGCGACATATTCTCATAGTTACCATGTGTAACCATCTTCATTATTACAGAGGCAAATGTTTTTAATACGAGATCGTGACTGCGAGGTGACGTCATTAGCCAAGTTGAGATCTTCGAGAGGATAGATCAAGTGTGCGAGATATTATAAAAATCCCACGCTTAAATACACATAAAAATGTAATATACCTATTGTGAAAAACTATACAAAAAATTGCCTTCAATTTAGCTTAAAATATTTATAAGGCAACACGATCACATATATTTTTTAATAGCCCGCCGAAATGAAATGTACAGCTGCGTTTGGCGACAGTAATAAAAACAGCAGAATTCAATATATTTAAAAAAAATCTTTAACCTTAGCTAAAAATTATTACGACTAATATTTATAAAAGCCTTGTCTTGATGCAAGTTTATTTGATAAAATTTCCTGGATTGTCAGGTAAATATTAGGTCAGTTAGAGTTATTTAACAACCACCGACAGGTAAATATTTAACAAAAACATAAATTTTCACACTGTCAAACCTTCTAAAAATCCTCTCGGGACGTATATAATTTTTTTTAACTTCATTGGAAGACATAGTAAAAATAAAGTATATCAACTATCAGAAGATCGATTAAATATTGCGTTTTATATTTAAAAAATTAAACATTTCTTGGAATAATTGAGTAGACCATTATCAAAGACGACTTTAGTCCATTTTTATTATTCAGAAAGTCTCCTACCTAGTTGTACATTAATATGGTAAAAAACCTATTTAAAATTCGAGTTGAAAATTAACTTTATTATGACTCTTTTGTTCGTAGTGTTGGTATTAAAGTCAAAAATAAATTTAGTGGGAAGAGTCGTCTTTGATACTAGGCAAATCAATTAATACAATTAAAAAATCGATTATCTAATATGAAATCAAAAGGCGAGATTCACAATTATCCATGTGAAAAATTCGGAATGTTTGGAAACGAAGCATTCAGTTTTATAAGCATATAAAAATTCGAAATCAATAGAGGATACTCAATAAACTACATTAAAATCTTAAAAAATAAAAATTTGGTATGTTTGTATTTAATGTAATATAAGAATAAAGTTCCTACAAGAAGACGGAAGAATTGCAGTGAATCAATTGAAATGGCATTGGAATTAGAAGACGTCATGGACGACAAGCAGCAATAGTCGATAAAGCTATTGTTTGATTGTTACTGATAAAATGACTATTTAATACGATAACCATAGCAACGGTTTTGTAAAACTGAATTACCCTTGAATCAGCAACTCAGTCACGGTTTTGAGGAAAGACGTCGGAATAACGGTAGGCCGCAGTTATTAGAGAGTGAATAAAAAAACAAGACTACAACTTGTAGAAGACCAGCCGAGGTCACTAACATTACACCAAAACAATAACAAATAACATTTATAATATAATACAACATATGTATTTATGAATAGACAATCTATTCAATGGCCATTGTCTGCAGTGCGAAATAACTGTAGGGTTTCTCCAACCATCCGACAATAATTGAATACATTATTGCAGAAACACGCTAAGTGCCAAAGATCTATTTTTGAGAAAATTATTCTATCTCACCGAATATACTATTTAATTTATCTAAGCCGATACTTAAATAAATAATGACAAAATAAGGAATTTATAATATAAATAATTGTTTAAGGTGTGTGTATGTTATTCATATGTTATGTGCACAAATCTTTCAACCTATAAAAATTGGAGTACAGATATTAAAATTGCTTGTGCCTATAAAACCTCATAAAACTGAGGAATATTAAATTTAAGAAAATCAGGCGAGTGTTATTTATTACAAAATATATAATTACTTGATTAATTGTTAACATAATATATTGAAAACTGTTTAAAAATCTTGTACAATTTTAAAAATTAGAATAAATTCTATTATATTTTTTAATATAATAGCCTAACGTGTGTATATATTACCGGCAATAAGAATTCCAGACAATTGGATGTATAAATATCAAGACGACGGACCAAGCAGACGAGTCTGATTGAGACAATTAGTGTATCCATTTGTCCAGCCTTTTAATATAGGTGGTATCGGTGTATATCAAAACAGATCTTTTAATAATACAATTTTTATAGATATCTAATAGTGCATAATAAATCACCAAAAAACAATTGAAAATGTATTATAAAAATACAGAAAACAAAATAATTCGTAACATTAAGGAAATAAATAAAATAGTTATGTATTCTGTGGTTAATGAATACTAAACGTTTCATGTAAAAACTATACAACTCTACAAATAAAAAAAAATCATAAAAGGGTGTGAAGATTGAAAATCGTCATTGTTCTGTATACTGCGACTTGGGATCTCCCGTAATGCTCTAGTGGTACTGCAGCATGATACAATAATATAATATGTATACATATATAAATAAAATAAAGAATAACAAAAGTAATTGAATTAATTAATAAATATACAGAATGAAAACATGCATTATTTGTGCAATAAACACTCGGTAAAGAATATTTTGCACCAAAATATTGGTCTTCGTCCAAAGAATAATCATCGACTTTTAATTTTTTGCGCTTAGGGTGTTTCTGCAATAATCGATTCAATATGAAATGTGGGTTAATCAATTATTAGATGCACATCAATAACGAGAGTCGGTCAACAAGAAAGATGATATTATAGATTATGATCGACTTTCTTGTATAAGTACAGGAGAAAAAAAAACATTTAAATGAGAAACACGTGAATACAACTTGGAAATTTCCACGTGTTCGTTTACTTTGCCCGAACAAACAATACGGAAGAATCGTCTGAAATTGAGTAATATATGATTTCAACAGAATTACGGCTTTAACTAAAATTACTTTTGATGATTATATTTTGCACAATTTAACTCCTTCCATATAAAAAATCATACAAATCTTGAGATTTATAAACTAAACAAGGATTCGTACTAATAATATTCCTAATATCAACTGGATTTTAACCCATAACTCAGACTTTAAAACTCATTAAAATACAAATTGTATAAATAATTCGTATTACTGATATATTGGCAGGCCATACAACTGCATGTATAAATATCAAGATGATGGACCAAACAGATGAGTTTGACAACACTATAATCAAAGTGTTTAAAACTACAGTAATGAAGAGCGATGCGCACTTCTATTGCACTCAAACAACTGTTTTCTCAATTAGAATCGTCTACTTGGTCCTCCATCTTGATATTTATAAACCCGGTTGTATGGCCTGCTAATATATTGATGGTATCTATGCTGCGAAGGTACAGAATATATGACTTTTCAGTTAATTACACGGTTAAACTTAAAATTATACGAAATCAATCGTGATAAGCAGAATTCATTCAATGGCAATTTATGGCCTGCTAATATGTCGGTGGTATCGGTATGCGTCGTATGTTAGTTAAGGTCACATAAATTATATTTTACAAAGAATTGCAAGTTTAACATTACATATTTTATAATGTATATGATTTTTTATATTTCTTTAGAATATGCACGAAGTTAAAGGTGGAAACTATTAAATACCAGTGAATAAAACATTTATTTTGGGTCATTCACAGACAAATCAATAAATTAGAATATAAATAAAGTGGCGTTTTGATTTAACACTAGGCATATTGTGTATATAAATAATGCGAATAAAAATAGGACTGCAGTCACGCAATTCTGCAGCCGTGGGAAGACTTGAATACTGAAGGAGATTGTCCATTATTATTTAATTATATTAATTGTAGACAAAAATTATTAATAGATAAAACGTGCAATTATAACGCATTAAATAATAAATCACACAATGTCAATAAACGCTATAGATTTAACGAACGCTCATAATCATTGATAAGTAAAATAAATAAAAAGATATCATCATTGAAATATGTACAATTATAACAACAACAGTACAATGGAATATTTATCTAAAATAAATAAATTAATATCTTCATATACATTTCCATACAAATAAAATAACTAAATGATATTATTTAATCATTGAAGTGTTATTTAAATATCATATAATTATAAAAAATAAATATCTTTATTTTTATCTTCATAATTTCATCTGTTAATGTAAAACAATTTCCACCCGCTATTACTAATAAGTCGCTGTTGTTTCATATTAATCCAATAATAGCTTATATGACACCGTATAATAATAATTTTAGAATACCCAATGAAATATTGTCACTGATTAAAACCCACTAATAATTAAATATTTTTTTCATTGATTTAATAGACATTAATTCTTAGGGTCAGGGTTTTTTATTCCTACATTAATTGAGGGTTAAATTATAAATGGTGGACTTAAAATAATTGAGAATATTTTAAAGGGAGTTATGTTTTGTTTATCATGTTCTTTTACACTATTAAAATATAAAATAATGATACAAAGCTGTAATATTTTTTATTTCCCAATGATTGATTAATTAACCCAAAAGAAATATCACTACCACAAACACGTCAGACAAATATTATAAAAAAAAATTATTACATTTGTATAGCAAATATTTATATTGGTCTACAGATATTAGAAACAAAGAGTCGGTGTGTGATTGTTTACGAGCATGAGTGACAGTTAATAGTATTTATTTACAAACACAATATACGCGCCAAATAATGACAGGTGTAATGATGATCATAATAATACCTGGTGATGAGTCCGGTGATTCCTGCAAGGCTCCTCTTCTTGGCCTTGTGCTTAGCAGGCTGCTGCTCCTGGTTCAAGTCCCGCTGGTCTTCCTGGTCGTCATCGTCTCCGGACAAGGACAGGCTGGAGCGGGCGCTGCTGAGGGACAGCTGGTCAGGGCCGGAGCAGGTTACAGGAGCAGCAGCAGGAGGAGGACCAGGACTTGGACTTGGAGTACTCTTGGCCGGCAGGAAGTGCAGTTGCCTGGTAAGCGGATTGTAGGCAAGGCACATGGAGTCTAGCGCCTTGCTCAGTGTGACTCCATTGTTGTTGTTGTGTCCCGCGACTGTGACTTCCTTCATGCTGCTTGTTGTTACTCCATATTGTTATCACTGTAACACTGCACTGACAGCACACACCCGACCGCCAGCAGGTCTCACCACAGACTGACCGAGAACATGGCCGACCTCGTAAATTGTATTATTAGTACTGATTCCATCCAATAGGGGCGCTGCTCTACTTGCCGCCGAATATTCAAAATATTTTTTATCAAAGCTTTAATATCATAGATATAAACATAAGATATCAAGTGGCCAAAAAAATGAGTTACCTGGCAAACATTATACTGTAAACATCTCTCTTCATATCTTCAGTTATATTTCACAGTAAAATGGGTAAATGCATTGTTACTACATGTCATATGGACTCAAACATACACTCAAATACATCTAGCCTCACTTTTTACCAAACACTACTTCTTTAACATGTTTACAATATTATTGCCAAAGTATTGTCACAGCCACTCTCATGGGTCACTAGAAATGTGTTGAGTGAGGGAGACACACTTATGCCTTTATCGAATATCGAGAGAAGAGTGCAACAATACACGGACTACACGACTTATTATTAAGCAATGCGATATCTTATGTTTATATCTATACTTTAATAATAAATATAAATTATAATCCAAAGATATATCAACTTAAAAATAATTTGCTATATTGTCATCCAAATCAGTGTAAAATAATATAAAACAAGTAAATATATGCACAAAAATGCAGCATTTACTGATATTTGACTCTCGAGTTAAGTAGCTCAATATTTTAAAATACCAGTCCTTAGAGAGAGCTTTCACGATCTTCGTGACTATTCTATCAACATTTATAGGTTCGTGTTTTCTCAATATGAAGCAATATTCATACCAAACCGAGCAAGTTCTAGTGAGAAAGAAGAATTTCTAACTTATTTTATCAACACTTGCCTGTATGATTATAATAATTGCTATTATATTCTTGACAGTACAATAGTACATTTTGTTTTTTATGTTTATAGACTGTATGGATATTTACAGGCCACGTTAACTAAAAACTCCTATAAAACCTTAAATTCTCACTTTTATTATAAAATTATTGAAGTTTAAATCCTGTAATAGTCTGTAATAAACCAAATTGTCTGTTTGAGGATTAAAATCTGCTTTGAGGAGTTCCAAATAATTAATACAAGTTGTGATTGATGAAAATATTTAATGAATTTTCGTGTTACTTATGCAATATGTTTAATTAAATTAAACTAATTTTAACTTGGATAAAACATTGAAAAATAATCATTTTGTAAAACAATAAAATAGTATTTATTAAACAAAAAAGGGCACATATGAGTAAAAGAGTCTTCATCTTCTTTTTTCAATTAAAAGCACAAAATTTTGTACAAGCTTTCGTTCGAAGTTGTAAAATTTATTAATAATCACACATATTTTTCTAAACATTGTAAATTTATACTACCCACATATTACATATATACAAAACATTTAAAAATTATCATTTTTACAGTGCTCAAATACAGAGTGAGCGCAAATTTGCAATGAAAAAATTTTATACCTGTATTTGAATGAATTTAATCAATTGGCACTAGACTAATATTATTTATGATACGATTTTATCTATTATACATTCATGGAAGAATCAGGCAAGGTGTCAACAATAGATATATAATACTATATTATGAGTTTTTAATCACAAAATTCATTTCTAATAAAAAAAAATACAATAAATTCCCAAAGTGCAATCTATTCTCTTTATAATGATTGTGTGAGTATTCAAACTAAAATTACACATCAAATTAGAGTTCACATATTTTAAGTACTTTAGTAAGTGTTTAAAATATTTATATAGATCGAGATGCGAAAGAAAAGTATAGGGACATTAAAAAATATTTGTAACAAGTCAGTTATACATCCTTAATGCTATACATACATAGATATTTTTATATAGGACTATGAAAATGAATATCAAAAATAGATATTATTACACGCAAAAACATCAGCCTTGTTCAAAATATTTATTATGAGATTTTTTAATGTCAATTAGGCAAATAAAAACAAAGACATCCAATAAAATATCGAAAATATTATGTAATTTGATAGAATCATTGTCAAGATCATTTTTATCTGATTATAACTTAAAAACAAATATTTAATGAGAATTAAATCTGTTTGTGCAGTGATAATAAATACAGAGTACATACATATTATGTTTAATATTTGAATAATATTTGTTTTACTACGATATGAAATTGTTTTCGAGATTGATTTCACTCTAAATTTTGTAAGAATTCTGGAAAAAGTTCAGCTAAAGCTGCATCAAGTAAATTGTATACGAGCTGTAAAGATGAAAATAATTTAGAAAACATTTAATATAATACTTGAATTTGTAATATACCTGTTTATTGAGTACAGGATGTTGGAGGAACTCAAACAATTCATCGACTCCATTTATAAATTTACTCCCCATTAAGAATGTGAAAAGAGAAGAAAAACTTTCCATTAATTGAGACTTTGCCAGCAAATACCTCGTTTCTGGGGATTCTTTCTGTATTTTTATTTCATCCTCAAATAATAATTCTAAAAAATATTAATAACAAGTTAATTAAATAATAAGTAAAATTATCAATTAATGTATCTAAAAATACCTTGACCGAGGCGTATCAGATATCCTAATCGTTGTGGTGGTAAAAGTTTAAACAAAATTTTATTTAAATACACATCAAATACTCTATCGACACATTTTTTATCGTAATGTTGAATTAGACTTCCGGTTATTTTAATTAGAAAAGGGTGTACATGAAAAACTTCCGAAACTGTAAATAAATAGACAGTTAAATGTGAGGGATATTAAGGCGATACCACCAATATATTAGTAGGCCATACAACTGGATATTTAAATATCAAGACAGCAGAACATGCAGATGAGTTTGACAGAAGCAATTCACTCATACTCATCTACTTGGTTCACCATATTGATATTTATACATTCAGCTGTATGGCATGCTAATATATCAGTGGTATTGATTAAGGTAATTTAATTCTTCACCATTAACTTACATAAAAACATTATCGAATGACTAAATCCCGAAATGAGTAAATTTCGTTTCTTATTACAGACTTCAATTTTTTGTTGGGTTTCTATATTAAAATTATTTCCAAATACTCCGTTGGTAATATTCCGTGTATTATCGGTAGGTTCCATTAACTTATCATCTTTAAACAAATCTGTGATCTCTTCTGCTTTTTCAATGCCTTTAGCACCATCGTCGTCTTTCCTAAAATAAAATACAGTTAATAATAAAATTAAAAAGCAGAATCACACTAAATATTTACGGTGACTTATGGTATTCCACATCTGTTGATAAAAGGAAAGCGTTTAAGAAAGATTCCAAGTGCTGTCCTTTTTCTTTAGACAGTTTATGTGAGACGGATTGGTAAATACTTCCAATATCCGGAACAATAGAAGATTCCGGCTTAGCCAACTCGGCAAGCTTGGAAAAATCTTCGCTTGCAGTGAGAAACAAATGCAAAAGATCACTACTCTTCAAGAATTGCTTGATAAGAAGATTTTGTAAGAAAACTTCATATTTTTTCTTCCGTACCTCCACAGCCGCTTTCGCTCTACAATATACGAATAATACTTTTATTGTGAACTTATAAATAAATAAAGTCAATATTCACTTTTTTGATGGAAGAACTGCTTCACTCATCAAAGATTCTCCGTGAAACTCGACTAATTTTGATCGCAAAGTGGAAAAATCCGAATCATTTCTTTCTACAAACCACTGTCCACTCATTTTTGGGTTATGATGTTCTGTTTTATACACGTTTAAGACGAAAATTGAGTTTCCGTCTCCTTTTGAAGATTCCTAAAAAACATACAATATATAAATAAATTATCATTTTGGTATAAATTTAAAATATTTACCTTATTTGTTTTAACATTATCTATGGAAACCCTCCATTTGCTCAAATCTCTTTCTTGTAATCTCGCATAATTGGCTAGTATATCAGAAAATGGTATATCGATATCTATACTGGATTCGTCAGTAATTTCAACGTCTCCACATATTTTTATTGACTCATCTACTGAATCGAAAATTTTTCCATCCATAGTTTGGGTTTTTAAAGCGTCTTTAAGTACAGATAACGGGTTTGTCGATTTGGATTGGAGTTTTTCAGTTTTTCTGTGAGAAATATGTATAATAATTTAGATCAACTACAAAATAACACTTATTGCTATTTAAAAACCATACTTTGGGATTGCTGTTTTAAAATAATCAGCTGATGAATTCGGCCCACACAAAGCCTTGTAGTACTGTCAAATAAATTTATTAAAATAATTAATTATTATATATATTTAATGCAGTGTTAAAATTACTCACATCTTCGCTGTCAAAGAATTTTGGAACCCATTCATCATCAAGCAAGTTATAAACATGATCATAAGCTTGAAATAGAGCTTGACTAGTTTGTAATTTTGTTATATTGTTAGATCCTTCGTTCAAAATATCTTTGAACTGTTTTTCATTCTCACTATTAAATGATATGAATGTTAAACTATCACGATCAAAATACTTAAGATAAATGTTCCAAGCACTATTGAATAAGGCCACTTGTTCATTGGTGCTCAAATCAGGTTGAAGCATTTGTTTGTTAAAATCATCTGAATCATACAATATAGGCATTCAATTAGAAGAAAGAATATTAATGGAATTAAAAACGAATTACCAATATCCATGCAGAATTGTAATAGATGAATTTTCCCCACAGTTTTCATAAATTGCATAAATGCATACAGGTACTCGTTATCTTTTAAAATTTTACTTATACTAATACTCAACATTCTTGGTCGTTTATGGCTATCGTTCTCAACAAATTGTTTTAAAAACTCCACCTGTAATATTTAAGGCAATTAATTATTGAGAAAAAAATATGATTTTATTTTATCAACCTCATAATCGGGATCATCAGGTAATTTAGTCATTTTATCATCATTAGTCGCTAGTATTACTAAGGTATTTATAATATAAGGATCGGCCAAAACATCAGTGAGTGGAAGTAAAACCCAACCAGCAAAAATTTCTCTAATTAAAATAGTAAATAATCTAAAATGTAAATTAAATTACAGTTAAAACATTGGAAATATTTAAGAAAACACCAATTTTATTACTTTGATTCTAATTCGGTGGGTGGCAATAAAATTGGCATAATTGTGTTTGTTATGCATCTTAGGTAATTTAATTCAGCTTCTCTATTAGTCACGGCGGGATGTAATGAAAATTTAAGTGGACCGTCCAAAGCAGCACTTTGAAGAGAATCATAATGTTTTGTGTTCATTAAACGCTGTGACTCTTTGCATATAGCATAATGCTTTATTGCGCACGGAATCAATTTGTTTGTAATAACGCTTGCGATGTCAATCTGAAAACATCCAAATAAAACAATTTGTTTTTAAAGATAATAAGTAGAATAATAATAATAAGTACAGAACAAACCTTCAATCCACGCTGAAGTAATGAGCAAGAAGCATATCTTAATATAAACCGAAGTTCAACAAGGAGAGTATTTTCTCTAGTTATATTCGAATACCAACATGAGACAAATTTTTCTAGAATAGTATTGTAAAACTGAAATTTGATACAAAAAATTAGTTTTATAAAATAATATTTTAAAAGATTGATTAACTTACATTTTCAATTGCTTGATCTAATTGTTTATGAATAAAAATATCTTTCGAAAGGTCAGATTTAGTAGAATTGTGTCTTTGACAATCATTTTTTTCACAGACTATACAATTTGTCTGAAAATGTTATACTATAATTAACAAATACTTTTCATCGAAATTATTTATAATACATACCTGTGGTGTTTTGGGAATAGAATGTGTGATCGGCTTATCACATTCATATATACAAAAAAATATTTGTATTACACCGTATAATTCATTCTTGTATTTGAGAATAACATAACAAAAACAAATTCCGAATATATAACTCCCCACTATAGCCAAACCATCATTGTGACTGAAAAAATATAACACTGAATATAGGAGATTCAGATCTGGTATCGTATTAATGAATGATACACTGCAAAATATAGCATTTTAAATTTTTGTGTCAGTATGATGTTTGTTGACATTGTTAATTGTACTACAAAAACTTAGTATAAAAGTAGATTACCAGGTCAAAATGAGAATGGCAGCGATAACGGCAAGTGCAGAGTATAAAATGGTTGTGTTTGATAAAACTGATGTTGTTGTTGATGATGATAATAAATTGACTAAGGACCAACGAGAGGCAGACTTGTCCTCTGTTGAATTCATTACACTCTGACATCTGTCATTCCTGACACTGTTCTTGCCAGTACAACAAAACAAACACATATAATGTATGCATTACGCTATCTTTTCTACAATCTTATAATAAAAGTAACCTTTTACTTGCATATTCATCAGCGATTTTTATTTATTGTAAACAAAAGTATTCAGTTTCATTTTCAAGCTTATGTAAATTTGGGGCCATATTCAATATAGTAGTGCAATAATAGTGTACAAAGTCTATTACTACACACACGACTCACTAACGAACTTTTATTACACTATTATCTTGAATAAGGCCCTGAAGTTGAAATGTATAGTTTGCTTTTATATTGGTGGGCGAGATTAGCTGAAATAGAGGAAGTTGAAGACCGAAGAAGGCATGGATGGATGTGGTTGGTGCTGCTCTCAAGAAGAAAGCAGTTAGGAGCACCAAGAATAAAAGAAGATGTATGAATAGAATAATGAATCTAGAGAACGCAAAGGATATATGCAAGGACAGGAGTGAATGGAGAGGATTATAAATTTATAAATATGAGTGCACCAACAGACTGGGCCAACCCCTAAAAGTCACGGTATATATATATATATATATATATATATATATATATATATATATATATATATATATATATATATATGCTTTCATATTGCAAAAATATTATCGAATACGAAAGCTTTTTCAATATTCCTACAGGTTTGCCTATTTCAGAACATGTTCAGAGCTGAATTGTCTTAATATCCAATGTATTGTAACAATCCACATCCACAGTTATTTAATAAGATTTTTATAAAAAATAATGGATTCCATAAATAAGTATCACATGAACATAGTTGTTACGTTTTAACAATTCTCGTCACGTACAATACGCAATTTTTCGCGACACTTTCATTGCCTTCTTAAAATAGATGAACGTGAACTACTTTTCAACTGGATTCTGTCCACAATTATTTCGATTTACTGCCAGCATTCTCTCAAAGTCACATTAGTAATAAACAGAGCCAGCAAAATTCTGATTGAAACGAGCTTATATTTTGATATAAAAGAAAGATGAATATTATTTGTGAATGACAATGACAAAGACATCCAACAGTCTGTTTGTTTCAGAAAGTTATCGACGCGTGAGTGACATGCAAATCCGACCGAACAATTCATATTTTCCTTTTATTTTTGTTTCGAACAAGGAACATTTTTCAAACACAAAGTTGTACGACTTTATATAAAAAATGCTTGTCTTACGCCTCAAGTGAATGTTGATCTTTTCATTTAACAGATAAATCAATTGATTATGTCTGTGAAGGTATGAAAGATGGGTATTGTTATTATTAAAAATATTCGCTTACACCACAAAATCCTGCGGCGGACGTGATAGATTTAAAACAGGCTACACGCACACTTTAACTTAAGTTTTATAAAAAATAAAATAAAATGGAGGACGTGTAAAATTTGCCCAAATAAGGCTTTTTACTTCATAATTAGCGACGTTCGTATAAGAGGCTTTTACAGACTTAAAATTATGTGCACGCATTTTCTATTAAACATTTTATTGCCAATACCTTAATTTATTTTAAGTACAATATATTGATAATGTAGCCAGATCTCTCCTTGCAAATTTTTCTTAAATGTAATGTAACTTACAATTATAATTATGTAATCTATTTTTAGATTAATTCGTAGTTTTCAAGCATTTACATAGATTAAATTGCACACGGATTGAATATTCTGAAATGTATGGAAGCATGAAATAATTCAATTCACAATCGTTTTCTATCCAGAATATTTTATTTATAATAAATGTATCAACAGACGGTATTTATATTAAATTAATTAATTTGGTTATACGCGTAATGCCGGGTTAAAATCAGCTAACAATTAAAACCGATTTTTTGCACTTCTTTTTGTGTTATATAATAATTAATGATTCCTACAATTTTATAGATATTTAATACTGCTTAATTTCTCTTCTCTCCTATTCGATAAATGCATAAGTGTGTCTCCCTCAAACAACACATTTATAGTCACTGAGAGTGGTTGTGACAATAATTAATAATATTGTAAACATGTTAAAGTAGTACTCTTTGATAAAAAGTGAGGCTAGATGTATTTGAGTGTATGTTTGAGTCCATATGACATGTAGTAACAATGCATTTACCCATTTTACTGTGAAATATAACTGAAGATATGAAGACATGTTTACAGTATAATGTTTGCCAGGTAACTCATGTTTTTGGCCACTTGATCCACTTGAACTAAACATGCATTTAGCCACTCCTGCGATATTTTATGTTTATATCTATGTATGTATGATTTTCTCTGTTTTGTTGTTATATCGTAATACATAGTAGTGGCAGTGTAAAGCGTGTACAAGAAGACAGGTCGTCGATTTTTCGATTCTGGTCTCGCGTCTGTATTATCATAGATATTGGGCAAATAAATTTCATTTGGTAGAAGAGTCGTAGCATCGGATGCTGGCTCATAAGTTATTGATCTCAGAGGCTTTCTTCCCTAATAAACATGGCCGCCGTGGAATAACAACCGAGCCTATAAATTTAAACGTGTTCCCACTCACTACTTTTAATCAGCACCTACTGCAGCATCTCTCCACAGCTAATCTATGATAATGTATCATATGTTTCATATTAATAAATCGAAAAGAGCTGGCTTGCTGTCATTTCTGTGTTTATTTATATAGGAACCCTCGTCAAAGTGTTTGATTCTGTCGCAGATTTGCGATTCAAACGTCAAAAGGCTCGTAATGGCGGCTTGGAAAAATATCATATATAAATATACCTGAGCATAACATGTATAAGAGCACACTTTTTCATTTTTGACATGCCGTATAAAAAAAAAATACCTTTGACAGCCTCACGCAAATAATATATTCTCTTGCGTTTACGAGACACGATGACATTCATGACATAATGCTTTTTAAATATTAGCTATCCCATCGGCAATATGTGCTTATTTTTATATATGAATGCCATTCTTATATAAATAATAAATAAGTTTTTATGAAGATGGCGCGGTTAATATTAAAATTTATCAGTTTTTAATATTTTAACTTGAAGTTGACTGTGTTTGAATATGGCATCCAAATAAGCCTCTTAAAAATATTTTTTTCACTCAATAGCTAAATAAGATTACGATAAACTTAATAAGTAACTATCTGCCAAAAATATTATAATATTTTATTTTACATGTAATAAGCAATTAGCAATTTAATCTTAAAGAGAATTTGAAACCTAATTAATTAAGTGAGTAGAAAGTAAAACTGAATTTTTTATTGTTTATAGCGAAAATATTTCTTAAAATATTGTTCATATTTTTTGTTGACAGTTGAATTCTAATCACTTAATTTTTATTGTATAACATTTGCAAACTGCTTAATTCCAAAATATTAGATTTTTATATGTTAATGCCATTTAGTGGGAATTTTTATACCCAGAAGTAAAAATTTGGCGTTTTAACGTTTTTTTACTATTTAAACGCAATAAATAAACCTACGTAATAAATTTAAATTTTTATATAAATTGAAATGTCTATTTTTAAGTCTGCATCTTTCAATTTGATGTTATTTGTGTTTTTTTTTTGACTTACGCATTCTGCAAAGCAAGACATTATCTTTACATTTTCACCTTAACATACAAATTCTGACTAAATCATTAAAGATATAACAAAATTATAAACTAAAGAAATGTTTAAAATTAAATGCACTATAAAAATGCCAAAGCTCAAATATACGTTTCTTTGAAAAGAACTTCGGTATACTCAAGGAAAATTGTAGCGCATTGAATAAGTTTTCTCTCTAATATCATAAAAAGATATGCGATTAACAAAATAAATATTTTTTAACCAAGATATTAATTATCATTATTTGTAAATATATTATTGTAATGTCTGTTACAGAATGACGACAATTGATTGCAATTCTAGCTGCAACCTGTTGATGGGACTTCTTCAACAACACGCAATTCTGTACTGAATTAAAATAAAATAATAATTCCTGGGCCTGGATTTAATATTATTAAGAGGATAAATTGAAAGAGAAATGAATTATGAGAGGATTGAATAGGCGATGGAGTTTGATTAAAGGTGTGGTAGCAGGAGATTGCTAATTAGGAGGTGCTTGAATACCAAACCAATGCATTATCACTATCATTGCCAAATTATATCTATAATCACAACCACACTATTGAATATGTTACAGTGAATCCGTATTATTAGTGATAATGTATTTTCATTGACAAATATTATCTGAATACAATATACCAAACTTTACTAGCTTATGATAACGATAGGTTACTAACACAAAAACGTATCTACATACTGACATTTTAATAAAAAAAAATTAGTGTTCCTTTATTGTAATATGTATATCATTGAATATTTTGGTGCCAAAATATAGGTTTGGCTTTCATTTAATTATTGATATGCCATATTACCTTTTATTATACAGATTTGTGCAATTGAAATTCACCCTATTTCATTTCAAATTAAACCTTTTTCGTATTAAACCAAATAAATGATAAAACCGTACTCTCAAATCTTCACAATGACATAATTTAATGTATTTTTGAATTCGTAATTTATTTTAGAGTTTAAAATTTTCGATCCAATTTAATTTGATATTAAATAAGTTGATTTTGAATTGAAAAACTTGAAATAACACAATAACATTATTATAAGTTTTGACATAAATAATTATAAATAAGCTTAATATTTTAATAAATAAGATTCTGATATACACAGACACAACTTGGGAATAATAAGTTAGGATCATTAATTGCGGAACTGGTTAGAATAAGGGCGGATGGAGAGGGATACGCCCTTTTTCCGTAAAATGACTTGTGTAAAGAAAGTTAAAATTTTCTATAGATATATGTAACAAAACTTGTTATAAAAATTATAGTTATATTAACGGCATATTGTCGTTTTTCAACGAATACAAACTCACTAAATGTAACCAGTGAATTTGAATATTCCATTTATTGGATATTCATTCACTGACTTATGGATTAACTGTAACATAATATTATATATAATTCAATTTCCCAATTCCTAGCCGGCTAATTATTTCCACACTATTGAATATATTCATTTCATCAATGGCACAAATTAGGTTTCAATATAATACAATTTCATTAAAGAATGTGGACAACCCCGACTCAATTATTAAATTTGTTGACGGTATTCTCAATCAAAATACAAGTTCTACAAATGCCTAGCTTTATTTATAAACCTAATTACTAAAGGGGCGTGGGTTGTTCAAATTTGTTTATCGGACGACTGCTGGAGTTTAAATTTATTTTCATCCCAATAATACTTTTAATAAGAAAATTTAGACATAAAAGCGACAACGAGATGTGAGAGTTTTAGCGAATGAATAAGATTCAAGTTTTGATCGAAAACGCATTCAAGAGAAGAATCATGTTTTGTTTAAAAACGCTTATGAAAGACATAATAATAATTTTAAAAAAATAAATCCAAACAGTAGAAGTAAAGGAAAGCGTTTAATTCCTCTTTCTAATTAACTTAAGTTTCGTTCAAGATAGGTTTGTAGAGCAAATTTAAATGTTACATTAATAATAAATAAATATAATATATAAATATAAATTGTTGAGCCGAATATACATATGTGCTTTTTTATAACTACTTTTTTATTAATTAATTAAAGTCTAATTATAAAAAGTCCTGCTATCACTTTGTCACTATTTCTGCTCGTTATTGTAATGTATATTATCCAATATAAATTTGAGGGTCTACACATCACAATTTAAAACGAAACTGATCTAAACGTCACATAACCAAGAAGACTTTTGCCCCACCAGTTATATATGTTAAAATAATCCTCATGAGCAGTAATTTCTATTTGACAAATAAAAAAATACATCGTGTTGTATTTGTGGTCATGGAAATACACAGGTTTTTCAGTTCCCTTCCCTCAAGAAATTCAATTCAATAAAGCTATTGGATAGAATATTTTACACTCCAAAGTAAAGAATCAACTCTAAAATGCATAAATTACGATCAGTGTGAAGATTTAGTTATATTTTACGTCAATAATCACAGTTTTATTGGTTGGTTTAATTTTTGACAGTTCATACATTATTGATCTGTGACCAACTTCACGTCGATGTGTCAACTCGCACGTCATTATTTTTATTCTGATAATTTATCAAAGCAATCTGATAATCTTTTTTTACTTTGGAGTATAGAATAATCGATTGAATGTTTGTTCTTCTACGTGGATTTCGAAGCCTTTTAATAAATGAATATGTAATGATTCTTAAGATTGCAGCTGTAATTTGCGTAATTTTAAAGTATATATACATTCTGAGGGTAGAGAATGTATGGGGTGGTGTCTGGGGGTAAACATTTGACATTCGACTCGGCATATTTGCTTTGTCCTAACCAAACTCCAGCCACACTTAATTGATTTCCAATTTGTGCCAATCCCTGCATAACCGCCATCTTACTTTAAACCGCCGCCATTTTGTAATGCAATGAGTCTGTAAAATATCCCAACATTTCAAGGAATGTCCTGGAGAGGAGCATATTTTTAATTAGTGGATTTCGATGGGATCTACAAATTTACAGCTTTATTATATTACTTTACAGCTTTGTTATAAACTTTAAAGTTTTTCTTACATATAAACTGTATATTTAATCCAAAATCGCATTTTTGTGTTAATTATTCATCGTATTAACGCTCAATTTAGTCTTGCATTAGTCGGGAAATGAATACTGCCTTCATCAGCCAACCACTTGGGTAGAAAATCTATTACAGAGGTGATTTCAATTTTATAGGCCTGCTACGTATGTAGGTTTATTTCTTATATTTGTAGAGAAAATGTCAAATATTAAACACCCATAGAGATGAATTCGGCATTCTTTGCAGATTTAATACCTAGTACACATTTTGGAGTTAAACAGTGGATGTGTGATTTTTGCTCTACAAATTATATATCGAGGGTATACTGCCAAAATGCACTAAGTCATATTGCATTATTCCAATGGCAAATTAGTGAAAAAAAAGTTTTAACAGAACTATAAATTTATGATATATATCTATTTGAATAATTTACAATGTAGTATAAATCAATGACTTCTTTTATTATTTATTAACTACCAGAACTAACTAACTAACAGAAACTAAATATGTAAATTTGACTTGAATATGAAATGCGTTTTGGTAGTAGATAAAGTAATAAAAAACACATACATACAAATGCATCCCTAACTCTAAATATGAAATATATTTTAGCAGTATACCCTAGAATTATATAATATAAAAAATATATATTTATTATGTATGTATTTCAATAAAAAAGAAGAAGCCAGCAGAAATTTTAATAACACAATATCCTATCTAAATAATTCAATCAAGTATTATATTTGAAGAGGCTTTGGCGTCATTATTGTTTCGTTAAGCATTAATTAATTCTATATTTAGTATGCTGAGAATTCATCGATTAATTATCTCTGAATACCAAATTAATTTATGTACTGATGAAACAAACGTATCGGAAAATTGTGATTTGAGTGTTGCCAGCGATAAAATTAAAAGTCGCCTTTTGTTTTATGGTAATAATATTAATTAATTAAGTTGACTGATGGAATTGCAGTGACAATTAGAATGCGTGTGTGCAGTTAGAAGGTGATGTTAAAAATAGAGGCCTTGTGGATAGTGAGGGGCGCATGTCCCGGTGCCGGGGGGCGGTCGATAGCGACCTGCCCGGGACAAGCCATCCCCTCTACCATCCTGAACACCCTGTACACTACTACACTGCATGTATACATTGTATAGACCATCATCAGGTACACCAACCCCCGCAGCAACAAGTTGGCATCACACACTTCCGACATTGACAATGATACCATTACACTTTCACCATACTGACTGTGATTTATTAAAAATCACTCGCCTGGATATTATATTGAGCTATGCATTTATATAATATCACTAATTAATATAAAGGAAATTGGTTAGGTGGTTGCCGAGTCTCCAACAGGTCGACGGGAGAAGGTCCGCTTATCCACGAGGGTGGCGTAGTCGAGGGCGGATTATTAAATGGGGGTGGGGCTAAAGGGGGTGGCCAATAGAGCCTCCCTGGCAGAGGCTTCATGGCCGTCGAGGACATAGGACCTCTGTCAAATAATGATACTCTAATGGATTCGTCTAACCGGACAGTTTCATCCCTCACACCATCACTAAAGATAAACAAACCAATCGAATATACAAAAAGTTATAAATAATAATAAATATATATTGGCATGTATACCTTTTCGGCATAATATGAACACAAATTGTGGTAGAAAAGAACAGGAAATAAGCATTTAATTTTCACTGCGAAAGATTGTAGGTTTATTATAATAGAGTATCATAAAAAATCGATAAGGAATCATATATAAGTATGACAAGTATCGACTATGTACCGGTCACGTACGAGTCATGTGTCGACGACGTACCGGTATTTTCAACAAAGAGGACCAGCAGTCCTAAAAATATATAATGTGACTACCATCTTATGCAGCGAGATGGCGATTTTTATTAAAATAAAAACTAAATAATATTTTATAAACTAGGTTAAATTTATAATTAATTCACCCAAATCTTAAAAAAAAAATATTAGGGGGTTGAATTATTTTCCGCCGTTTTCTTTGTAATAACATTTTTTTTCAAAGTATTGCCCTTCTTTTCCTACTACTTTAGCCCATATTTCAGGAAGAAGTCTAGTTAACATGTAGAAAAATACCTTGTCTTTAGAGGCAATCCAATTTTCCACCCATAAAACAACTTCTTGGTGGTTCAAGTGAAAAGTTCACCAGACAAACCATGCTGCATTGGCCGAAAAATATGATAATCTGATGGTGTGACATCTGGAGAGTAAGGCGGATGGGGTAAAACCCAAGCAAACGAGTCCGGGAGATGTTTGACTGATTTTGCAACATGTGTCCTCGCATTGTCATATTGAATGATTATCGACGAATGACTCGTGACGGAAAAGAAGGGCAATACTTTGAATAAAATTTTATTTTACAAAAAAATTTATAACATTCATTTTTCTTATTAAAAAAAACCGGCGGAAATTTATTCAACCCCCAATAAAAAATCTGACCTGAAAAAAATAGTCCTCGAATTATTTTAATTTGTCCCAAATTGCTTTTGTATATTCACAAATTCCATATCCTATAATGGATAAAACTAATTACCACGAAATAAAAACATTTATTGCAATATAAACGTTCCGACGATTAATTCTATTTTTAGTTCGAACTTTTCGTGATCTAATTTTAACAAATCCGATATTTTATACCCTCTGGCAGAATCCAGGCTTATATTTAATTGCTACGCGATACTAACCCTAATTATTTTCCATCACGGTATATAAAATATTTAATGAGTTTAATTTTATCACAGCTATCGATCATGAACTCTTAATTTACCTGTCTCTTTTGACAGATGATTTTTTCGCATATTACTCGCACATATTGAGGTAAGATGGATGTATTTGGACACTAGCACTACTAATATACGAGATTGGGTTTCGGGAAGAACCTATTCTTCTTTTTCACGATAGAAAGTCATTATTTACAGTGGGAATGTCCTAAAATAGATATACTATATTTACTACGTTTTACAATTTTATAATAAATAAATTCCAGTTACTGTCAAATAAATTATAAATAAGGTATCTTTACTAAATTATAACAATGTACACTACACTCTTTTCAGTGTTGGCCCGGTAGGTTGTGGCACTCTTTGTTTCTCCAATCATTCTCATTCTTACGCAGCTCCTTTGTCTCATACAAATGTTGGTCATTTATTCCTCGTTCATTCTTTCGAGTTACAAATCTTAAATAATTCGTAAATATTAATAAATTAAATAAGCGTGGACAATATTTAATATTTTTTTCTGAAAATCAATCAAGGTATGATAAAAATAACCACTCCAATTAATCAAGGTAAATCATTAGTAGTAAGTCGTCTACCTGTGAAATAAGAAAATTGCGCTCAAATAATAAAAGATTGCGACTGGGAGATCAGAAATAATATTAATAAAATTCCGATCCATCCCTATCTGAGGCTTATTCTGATTTCCTGGACTGTGAGGTGAATACTGAGTCGATTATTAATACAGACAGAGCCGCCCTGTCGCTGAATTGTCTAAATGTTATATACAGGTTATTTAATAAAATAAATTAACATACCTCAATATTGTGTTTAAAATCAGTATAAATTTTGTGTCAATGATAGCGATCTTTTTATAGAAATGTGCTAAAAAAAATATTTCATAACGAATAATTTGCATAACGAACAAAACTAATTGTTTTGCATAACGAGTAACGTGAAAAGGGAAAGGGGTTAATTAAATGACTACTTAAATATTCCCTTGATTTTTTTACATGGCTATAAAATACTATAAGTAACTATTGGAATAAAGGATAAAATCGTGAGAAAGTGAGAAAGAGGTTTGTACGAAAAAATATAGAATCGTACACGAATGTTGCCAGAATCTGAAAAGGTTTACTATTTTTCTATATTCAAATTATAGGAGTATAAATATAAACTCAGATTTTTCCTTCCAAAGAGACGATATTTAATATAATGAATGAATATTATTTTTCTTCCGAAGGTTACAATTTTTCTAAAAATACCTACATAGTGTAAGATAGTGAATTAGTTGAAAACCACAGTGAATACATCATGATGGTTGGTGGAGATCCCTGGGGAGTATATTGTTATGTATTTGGGCTGTGATAATCTGGTCGGTGTTTAGGTTGGATATGTGGTTATTTTTTCACAAGAACCTCACCACCAGGGAAGCATAAAGGTGGCAACACTTGTAAGGATAATAAGATGGCAGCAACACCTTCCAAACATCTTGTTTTATATTATATACAACACAAGAGCGAGGAAACACTCGCGTAAATATTTCCGCTCACCGATTTGCCCAACCTTTCACCCTCAAAATGTTTTATATTCTGCTCCCCGCAAACATTCGACTATTTAACTATGGCGTCGAAATTACATTACAAAATGAAGCACAATAAACAATTATTAGTATAAATTAAATGCATTCAAAACTTGTGGGAATTGTTAAGCTTGAGATTCCTAGGCGTACGTCGCCGTAAACGTTCACCGCGAACATGGTAATAGAGATGCTTTGCTGTACTTTTGATCAGTTTTTTTGTGAATTAGTGTCTGAAGCTCAGACGAGGCATTAACTAAGAAAAAACCGATCAAAATTACATCAAAGAAACTCAATTACCGTGTTTAAGGTGTACGTTTACGGTGACGTACACCTAGGAATCCCAAGCTGTAGGCAACATCTCACATTAGAGCATAACGTGACAACGCGATACCACCGATATATTAGCAGGCCATACAACTGAATGTATAAATATCAAGATGGCGGACCAAGCACATGAGTTCGACGGAGACAACAATACAATCAAGGTGATTAACATTGTTTAAACTACAGTAATGAAGAGCGATGTACACAACTTGCGTTTATCATATTATGTAAACAATTAAGATGTTACCACACTCAGGCTCGTCTACTTGCTCCGCCATCTTGATATTTATACATCTAGTTGTATGGTCTGCTGATTTATTGGTGGTATCGGCGTACACGTTTAGTTTAAAACTGTTGGTTACTTGCGCACTTTTAGCGCGCTTAAACAATTAGTATTGTCTCACTCAGACTCGTCTACTTAGTCCGCCATCTTGATAATTATATATCCAGTTGTTTGGTTTGCTGATTTATCGGTGGTATCGGTCGATACGTGACGCTCTAATGTGAATACTCTAAAAAGCGCGTTTACCGATTCCATGGTCAAATAATGTTGAATCTATCTTTCTTTAAATTTTACATTGTTTAAAAATATAGTTCAATGGGAATCGATTTTAATTATGAATAGAAGCCTTCGGGCCTAATTACTGGTTAAGACAGGCGAAGGCGAAAGAAATTTTTCGGAAAGTTATAAAACAGTTCCGTTACAATTAGCAGGGATTAATCACCTTACAAAGTATTTCAAAGTCGAACAACGGAAAAGCTTTCTCTTCAAATTCCAAAAACTATTTGATTTTTCAACAAAAGTCAAATAAATGTCTTTCACCCAATATTGTGATTTCTAAATAAGTGGCGGTTTAAGAGATCACATGGGCGTGGCATATCCGGGAAAAACCATCCCTCATTTACATTTATCGCCTTTAGTATCTGGGGATAAAGCAAAAAAAAACAAATTAGAATATAAACAAACCATTTCTCATAGAATTACCATACAAAAAAAAAACAAATATCCAAAACGTGTTTCTGCACACGAATGATGAGTTCTTTTTTGTGGATATATTATTTGGTTTGTGTGCTGAATAGAAATATATTTATACAGTAGAACCTCGATATACCAGAATAATTTAGGGGATGTCCGTTTAATCGTAAATAAATATCGCAGAGACTCAAGTAGTGGTTTCCTAGGAGTACGGCACCGCAAACGTACACTATAAAGACGTTAGTAGAGTTGCTTTGTTATATTTTTGGACTATTTTTTTTCATACTGTCCCTTTGATAAAAAAATTGGCCAAAAATATAACAACCATCTTAAGGGTGTACGTTTTTGGCGACGTATCCTAGGAAACCATTACTTAAGTCCTTGCGTTTTTTACATAATTTTATTGCGTCTTGGCTTCAAATATGTATTTAAATTACATATTAATACATATATTATTATATCATACATAGCATTCAAGGGAAAAAAATCATTTTATCGGTTAATAACTCCCGACTGGGATCCCGATCGGGAATAATATTCATAAAATCCCGATCTTGATCCAGGTTTATTCTGATTTCCTGTATTGTAAGCTAAATACAATTAATTCGGTGACCTGTGTAACTAGTAATAGTTAAGATCACCGACAGACAATGTATTAACACGTTGTTGTAACTTACTCACTTGACCAAAGAGTTAAATATGACTTTTATAATACATATTGTCACCTGTGAACTTTAGGTGGTATATTTTTTATATTTTCAGTGCAGACAATGAATTAACAAATTATTGTGTCTAAAAAACCAATTTATAAAAAAACTCTCGTAATCTACTACCGTATTTATAATGTGCGTTTACGGCGCTGTACGTTTAGGAAACCCATACTTTACACTAACTATATTAAGCTAAATTTATTTTCACATTAATATATATATATATATATATATATATATATATATATTATATATAGCAGATATACATATATATATATATATATATATATATATATATATATATATATATATATATATATATATATATATATATATATAATATGAAGTAATTGCCTCGATTTTGCAAAACGTATAAAAAAATACATATTTTCTCGAGCGTCTTTATTAAATTTATTGTTTATTAAATTTGCCTGGGGTGTTTGGTCTATCATATTCAGTTTCTGGTATGCTAATTATTTGCAACAGAGGAGTGTATAAGAGTGAGCTATAAATAAAGGTAAAATGTAGCAGTTTGGTGTTATTAATATGGATAATGTGAATGTGGAGTAGAGTTAAGCTTCCAGTTTAGCATTTGAGATTAAACCGGGGCTTGAGATCATTACTTCCAGCACAGTTAACACACAGGATGTAAATCCACTTCACTAACGTCAACAACTGAATCAATACTAACTACATACATACATAGCTTTTTACTATTTGAAAATAAAGAGTTTAATTCCCATAATATGAAATAATCGGTACTCTTTTACAATTTGGAAGTGAGCTAATTGAGAACATTTCAAGGGGAGGTAATTTTTTTGGTTATTTTTAACCATATCAAAAATAATTACACAGTTTGGAGATCAATTAAGCTAAAACACATTTTATTTCTTGCTATTAATAGGTGAGCTAAACTGTGAAATTAATTAATTAATTATAAAAAGTCGCGAGTAAAAAATATTTTTAATGAGTTCTGAAAAAAAAGCTAGGTTGACAAAATTTCAATCTGAATATTTTTTCAATTCAAGTTTTTATACTGATTTTATGGTGAATTCTGACGCGATTATTAAGTCTAGAAGATCCACCCTTTTCGATATAATAATATTTAATAATAAACCCCTCAAATAATGTCAAACTTTATACACATAAAAAGGTGAACTTCTAATCAATAAGAATATTTTATTTTTAACCTAAATATATATAAAAAATCACCCAATTTTGTGGCGTCTATTTTATTTATGATTAGTATGGAATTATAGCAGCTTATTATTATTAGAATAGAAGGATGAAAATGAACATGGTTGCCATCAACAGATGACTCAACTACTACCAAGCTCTATTCGTATACGCACCAATACTATCTCAAACCCTCATTTATTAAAAAATGTTCTAGTCTTCATCAATTAAGAACAGTTTCATTGTATAAATAATAGTATTAGACGACACAGCAAATTGTAGTTGTAACCCAAGTTAATTTTACTATAAGTGTTTAGAGTAACTCACACCATTTAACTGTTAAGGTCTATTTATTTTACCTCAACTTGAGAGTTAAATTTCATTATCTCCATCGTGTCTTTTCAATTGCAAATTAAATATTCGATAGCAAAAACTAAGCTATGAACTCGATTAAAGAAACTATTTATAATATGATGGAAATCGCACAAAATAAATAAAGCTAGAATTTCTCATCGTCGGTGGTATTTGCGTGGTTTATAAGGACAAATGTTTAGATTGCACTCAAGATGGTTTAGTCATAGTAGTTTTAAGGAGTCTAAGAAGAATGTCAACACTTAAATGGTATAATTACTAAATATAGGCGTTCTAGCTCTTAAGATTTTGTGCTATAATGGACGATTTAGTCCTCTCAAATATGTTTATTTTGGACACCCTCTATTACACATTACAATATTATGAATATTCATATAAATTAATTACCTAATAATACAGGGCGGACTTGATTATTAATTTAGGTATTCAGTTCCTTAACCACGAACTCAAAATTAGGTCAATTTTTATTTATTAAGTGGGAAATAACCAATATACTTGTTAAATCGAAATTCTTGAAGGGATGAAATTGAAGTGAAAAGCCTGTAAAGGTATTATGAGCAAGAATGAAATAATATCTGCATAATATGAGGCCATAAATAATAGTTCCATAACTATGAACTCAACAAGATTTAAAGTTTTTATTTATAAAATAAAAACTACTGCTCATGAAGGTTATTTTGACAGAATTTTATTATAATTAGACTTTAATTCATTATTAAAAAAAAAAAAAATTGTGCGCATATTCAATATAGAGATTTATTTCCGTGCTTTCATATTTTTTATTTATTTTAATAACCTGTTTCTTTTGTCAATCAAATATATATTAAATATTCGTAAAGTTCGAGGTTATGGAACTGAACGCCTCAATTCAATATGTTTTCGCTAATAATAATAACCTGCTGTCATTATATGTTTATCTGAAATAAAAATATCCAATAAATCTGACCTTTCCTTTTAAACATATATAATAATATCAAACAATCATTGATTCGAATTCCATTGTCGCTAAAAATGTAAAAAAAAATATATGAAAAATATGATTAAATATTTATTAAGCCTCGTCTTCTTGAATAGCTCTACAGGTTGCAGCTCCCTTGACTATTTTCCACCCCAAGGCATTTATATATATTATTTCTTTTCACATGACCTGGAAACAACCAAGATTATTTTCACTACATACCTATGTTTTATTTTATCCCCATTTTTATATATTTTATTCAGCACCTATATTTTATAATTTCTTTGTTCTAATTACATAGCTCGGTTAAAAGTCTGGTTATTGTTTAGCTGTTATTTAGCATATTATTTAAGAGCAAGTAATATTGTATAATAATTATAGTAACACGTGACAAGATATTATTACTACAGCCTTGTATATTACAATCCACGTGCTGATCGTTTCAATCAGATTCCACAGACAATCACTCACGTTCAGTCCACTGATAATAATTAATTATATTCATACATTACAAGTGTTCTAATAAAAAATGTGTTATGGAAATATATTATATAATGAGTGCATTCACACAGAGCGATATAAAGCGCGTACGTAGAGAGCGATATTAATCGCATCTACACAGAGCGATATAAAGCGCGTCACATGGAGAGATATAAAGCGCGTATATCGGGCCAGTTTATTCAAGTCATGTTAATTTAGAGCTCGCGTCTCTCGGCTTTTTACCCACTGTCAAATCCTAGCTCGGGGATATCGAGGTGCTATAGCTAAATATCGAGCTTGTGCTATATTTCCCCCTCCATTCCAGTTTTGTGACGGACTATAGCTTTAACACACCCTGAAGAAACGGAATATTTGTATATGACACGAGATTCGTACTATCCCTTACCACATAGCACACGATTTAACACGGCTTTAAGAAACTGGCCCATACATAGCTATGTAGATCGCTTTCACACAGAGCGATATAATGCGCGTTCATGCAGAGCGATATAAAGCGCGTCATACAGAGCAATGTAAAGCGCATTCACAAAGAGCGATATAAAACGTGTCACGCAAAGCGATATAAAGCGTGTCACACAGAGCGATATAATGTGCGTGTCACACAGAGCGATATAATGTGCGTGTCACACAGAGCGATATTAAACGCGTCATACAGAGCAATATAAGGCACATTCACAAAGAGCGATATAAATCACGTTCACATAGAGCGATATGAGGCCGCGTTCACAAAAATAAAATTTCAATGATATATATAAGAAAAATTGAGCCTATTATTATCTTGAATAATTTAATTATAAGTGTTGTATATCGCCTTAATGTAAATCTTAGGTAAGTTAGCAATTGATTGCCATTTACGGCACAGACAAACAAAGTATATATTCAAATCTAAAAAGAACGAATAACATTCACACTAGGGCGATTATTGTAACCGAAATTGCCACTTGGGCTATTAGTAACTGAAGTAGTAAGAATTGTATTTCCACCCCAGTCATTGGCCTGGATTTATGAACCTCCCTAGTAACATATTGTCACAATGTTAGTCTTTACGATAGTATAAACGCAGCCTAAGGCAAATCAACCAATTTCATTGCTTTCCAATAAATATTTCACCACTATATAAAATTGCAAGATTTATTTCAAATGCCTTTTCCTCATCAAATAACATATTACATATTAATGGAAAATATTTTAAACATTTAATTAAATAATATATTTATTATGAACACGCGCCATTATCTGTATTACTGAATCGATATTGAAATCATTGCAAATTAAGTCGTCAAATTTCTCCGAAACGTCTTGAGTGAAACTCAAATACAAAGTGTGCCTCCAAACTTTTCCAATAGCTCCGGATAAATAATCGGGGTGGAAAACAAGTTAGGCGTTGCTCAAAAAAGCTGTCAAAAGGCTTTTCATTAGTAATATGAGTACTCAAATTATTCATGCGCGATTTCCAAGCGTATAATTTTGTTAGAATTCTCTTGTGATTGTTTTATATGGGTCAAGTTGATGGTCTGAGAAGTGATTGTATTAAAGGTATTTGAAGAATAATAGAATACAATATAGTGTGACCGGCCCATGACCTAGTGACCTGAAGCTGAACGCCGGCTGCAGCCGATGCGCTATTACATCGAACCATATTTCATAAATTTTAGAAAGATACAGTTATATCAATATTTTGTCTCGCCCTATTCTGTTATGTTAAGCTTGAAAGTGGTCATATTAAAAATCGAATCTAAACGATAGATCTTTTTAAGGACTCTTCATAATAGAGCGCAGTAACATGGGCACGTAGCGTAAAATACACTAATGCTAACACGTGACTGTGGCACAATCATCCGTATTCAATATAAATGTTTAATGAGAGAATGTTGCGTATACAAATAGAGCTGGAGTTCACCAATACTATCAAGCTCTAGTCGGACAGCTCTATTCATATACACGCCAATACTATTCAGCTCTAGCACGACTCTCCAACCCACTCTCATTACAGTATTATATTGAGTGTGGTAGCTCGTTGTGTCATTGTTTAGCTATCGTAAATTTTGCCTTGTAAAAATACTATATTAGCCACTATGGAATTAGAACTATAGACACGTTTTGAATATTCCACATTGACATATTCCTGCCTAAAATTTCTTAAAGGAATATTAGAATATAGATAAGGAAATTTCCTGTCCAGTAAACACAAATGTATGAAATTCATGCCCACCATGGATCCCCCAGGAAAAAACTGAAAAGTGTGCGGTTGAAATTACTGACATAAGTTATGGTCTGGTTACACAGAGTACTGTTACACTTGTACTGACCTACCAGTACTTGCAGACCAGTTACCAGAAAGCTACTTCAAACATTTTTTTTTCAACTAACCACTTGAATGCCTTAACCTATCTGTTTTCAGAAACTGTAATATTTTGAATTTTATTGCGCAATGCAATAAGAGTACTCTTATAATAGGTTTCTTCAACACGAGTTAAAACTCGAGGGCGAGTGACTTGGCAAATTAGGTGCAAAATTCATTTCTTCAAGTCAAATTTTGACTCGGTGATATCAGTGAGCTATACCTAAATCAAAACTAAAACTCGTGCTATATTTCCCCTCCAGTGATAGTTCGAGTGATATTTCGTGAGGAACTCGTGGCTCCGGCTCATGTCGGGTACACCAAAATGGCTTCAATCTAAACGTCGGCTTTAACTTAAACGAAATGGACGAATTTGACTTGAAATTCATATAAATCCGGCCTGTAAAATGACACGTGATTTTCCCATTTATATTCAAAATTTACGAAAGGTTTTATTCATTCAAATATATCTAAATGCATTCGACACTACAATAGCTGTGTTTTGTGCTTTAATTTCCTCTGTCGTTCTTCTTTAATAATATTAAATCTGTACCATTGTGATAATATCAACACGGTTTGTGGTAATTAGATTGCTTTTATTTATTGTTTACCTTTTGCAGCACTTAATTGAAAACTAAATCTCCTACCTGAACTCTTCTCAGTCTCGTTCGCAAGAGAAATATTACATGCATTTTTACCACCTGCAATTTCCTTTGCACAACAACAACAAGCCTTTGAATTATAAATTTAATATCATGCACTTTAAAATGAGGAACTAGATAACAGGTTAAAATTGAGAAAAATGTATAATAAAAATATATCATATAGTCGCCTTAATCACCGCTTAGAGTTTATGCATTTTCTTTAACAATTTATTTATTTATTAACGACTCGGTGCTTTCGTAATTAAGAAGGTCGTTTGTTTTAATTAATGACTTTATAAAGACTGGCATGTTAAGGATAATAGGCCTGTCCTAGACAACTAAAATACATTATCAAAATGTGCTTCAGCATTAAAATAAGGCAAAAAAAGACTCAAAAGGAATGTATGAAATATTCAGATTGAAATCATTGGTGAAAGTACGAATGGAAAATACTTGATAAAAAATACACAAAGACAAATCTGCTTTCTTTGTTTTTATACTTCAATGATACAAAACATTATGTAAAAACATCATTACTTTGATATAAAGCAGAGCCGCCCTGTTGGCTACATTGCATAGTTGTACAATAATTATTTATTTATTTATTATAAGTAAAATAAGGTACAACAATGTATTCTCAAACACATCAAATAGTATCAGTGTGAAGATCTCGTTTTATATTAGCTAAATTTTTTTTTTATTGGTTGGTTTAATCAAAATTATTTATTGATCATTTTGACAGTTCATACATCCGCGACCAACTTCGCGTCGATGTGTCAACTCATTGACAAGACTCATTATTTTCATTTATAATGTTTATATTCGTAATTTTTATATCAAATTAAAGTGAATATTTATTTTAAAATTATTGTACATGAAAAAAAGGTTTACTTCGAAATGAAAAAAAAAGGAATTTGAAGTAAAAAGCCTGCATCATTATTTGTAAAATTTGATCGTATAATATTTAGCAGTAAGGGGGATTTTAATTTTACAAAGGCAAACCAAAAACAATAACGCCATTGTTTCTTGCTAAGAGGGTTCACTGAAACGTGAATGAATTTTTAAAAATTACAAATTAAAAATTCCGTTACCAAACAACATTTTTTGTACTCAATATATTGTATAATATAAAAGAGGTTGTCGTAGTACAAAAAGGCTGTATTCAACAAACAAGTCAACAGCGACGTGTGATGGCCACAGGAAGTTGTTATTAAAATTCTTCGCCCCACAATAAAGGATGCCAAATACGATACCATTGATACTACAACAATTCACCTTTATATTATAATCATAGTGATAATATTTATATCGAGTGGTCTATTACAGTTTTGGGTTTCCTAGGCGTACGTTACCAAAAACGTACACCGGTAAGACATCGACGTACGCCTAGGAAACCATTACTTTAGGGCAGTATTATTCATTATTCACTTTTGGTATTTTTATCGAATCCCAATATAAACTAAAAATAGATCGAGTTCGTCTTTTTAATAGTCTATTTACGTCTAATTGACATTTTTTATATAAAGAATGCCCATAACAACCGATAATGAGCGAATCCTGTGACGCACGAGATATTTTAATTAACGTCGAATAATTGGTGTTTTTTTGTTGTTGTTGATTGAATGGTATTTTTAGCAGATTTGGCTTTGAATTCACTGTAAATAGATCGATTTCATGCGACTTGGAATAAGTATATAGATGTTTTTATAAAATCTTACTATGATCGTCATTATTCCTGAATACTAAGTTTTTTTTTTGCTCTCGTCATTGAAGAGGGTGCGGATATTTAAATGGGGAGTAAAGATTTTATTTGATTCAGTTTTTGGTTCCATTTTAATGAGGGTTTTCTGTTGTCGACCATCACGATCAAAGTGGAAAAATATGTTCTCATCATATAAAATGGTCGAAAAGCTTGTAGAGAATAATAAAGACCGATATAGACTGAATTGCTCGGAAAATATTTTAATACCTTTCATAATTACGCTCGATTTTCATGTCGATTAAAAATATGGCGTATGAAAATAACAGCTCCATCATACTGTTTTTGTTACATTGATACATACATATGTACAGAAAGGGATATTAAAACCCAGAACCTAACTCTTCTGTATAAATGTAATCGAAAAAGCGAATTTTCCGGTTGTCTGATCATGATGATCTCGTTTTTCAAAGAAACATTGAGATTTATTTTAAAATACATTAAGCGATTGTACACAAAGTGGTTATTCTCTGTGAATAATAATAAATGTTGGTAGACAACTCAAGTACGAGATTTTTTATTACCAGCCGAGTCAAAAGGATTCAGACCAGAGATGTGCCAAAGTCAAACGAATATTATAGTATTATCTCTTCTCAGATGACAGGTGGAAGAGGAACGGTGGAATAATGCTTCATTAATATGTCAAATTTCTTTATATGAGTGCATTAATAAGAAATTAGAATAAAATACTATAATATTCGTCTGACCTTAGCACATCTCTGTATCAGACAAATTAATTTTATTAGTGGTAAAAGTAGATCTTTTTTAAATATTTCTTTTTGGGAAAAAAATCTATTTACCTGAGACCTTTTGACCAAGCTCAGCAGTCACAGACAGTCTGAAAATATCTAGTCAAAAGGCCTCAGGCAAATAAAAATATTGTTTTGGCGAAGCCCTTAATGGCAAATTAAAATAAGAGAATAAATCCAACAGGTTATTTGCTCGCTTTAAATAGATCTATTGTAATGGGCTATATTCAAATTTAAAAATACAGCTACCCGTGTCGATATTGGGTCGGAAGCACAATGGCTCTTTTCATCGACAATCTGATGATCATGAATGCGGAGGGTCTGTAATTGAGGATATCGATAAAAATAAGCCATATAATAAAAAAGTGTAGCAATTAAAAAAAGCCCGATTCGAGAATATAATTGAAAAGTGTCCGCCCATCGAGGAGATCTCAATTATTGTGTTATAGACAAATTCGGGTGTCTCTGTAAGGGAGATTGTACACTAACCGAGGGGAGTTGGGGTGGAAAAACAGGGTTGGAGACACCACACGACCAATCCGAAGATTTACTGTTCTTGTATACAACCCTTGAATATTTTTACAAGATAATTATTTAAATTATAAGTAGTTTTCACAGAATGGAAAATCCGTTCGCGGCGAACTATCAACAGGTTGAAAAAGTATATTAAGCTCCTGTGCGCGCGCAGTTTGGTGTGCTTTTAATTTAAATGAGTTGAAGAAAAAAATTACATTATTGTGTTTATATATGTTGTCTAATATGTTTCCGTTATTAGAGATGGCGTGCGTAGGAGGGGGTTTATACATTCTCAGTCGCCTTTGGTATCGACACACACAGGAAAAACAATAGACTGGGTGGAATTAAACTAATTGAGAATATTTTTCTAAAATAAGTAAGTAATTTTACTAATTTAAAGTTACATATATTGTTATATCATACTGCAGTACCACTAGAGCATTACGGGGGATCCCAAGTCACAGTGATGGTAATGCAGCGCTCGTCAGTTGGAACATGAAACAGAAAATAAGGCAACCATACTTCTTTTTAATAATACCTGTAGCTTAGAAGACACACAAAGTGTAATTATTTATTTATAATTAAGGTTGTGATTACCACTCTTTTGAAAAGTGTTGAAAAACCATCCCTTATAAAAGTTTAACCCGGATGCTGTTTAATTTTTTTGAAATATTGATTTTGTGGCTGTATGATAAAATATTTGATATTAACTTTTGGTCTAGACTACAGTATGGTGACTCTATGGGGCGAAGGCTGTATTTGAAGGGGGATGGGAAGGCTAGGGGTTGAAAGTGGGGGCTGGAAAAAGGAGGGGAGGCCACTGGGACCACCTCTCACTTGTTACTCGTCCGTCTCACAGACACCACCGTCGGGGGAACCCTAACAATATATGCTTAAGGTTAAACGATTAAAATAATAAATATCATAAATAAGTGATTCACAATCGACAGTTACAAAACAGTGCTTTTAATATTTCATACAATGTCTATTTGAAATGTGAAAATATCGTGCTGGGGTCGTGTCCGATAATTAGCGTGGCGCCAATAATTCAAGGTAAGCTTTACACACTTAATTACAATATTTTTTGACAAAATTAAACACCTTAATAGCCATTAAAAATATTTTAATGGCACAGCATTTTATCCTTCATGGAGCTTTTTTTTTTTTAAAAAAGTCATCAGACGCACTGTGCATATTTATTTATATAAAATTTTGAAATATTGCATTATTTAAATGGTGGGCAAAGGCAATATATCTGTGCACTTTTATCACCATATTTTACACACTCCACCGTGCAATTTATGCACAACCTTGCGATATATCTCTCTGTAAATCACACTGTTTTACAGCAAAGCCAACTCACAATAAAGGACGGCACTTATTATATTCTGAAAGCACTCAAAGGCCTGCTCGCGTAAACAGGCTACACTTTTTCCTGAAATATATAAAATCAGGATTATTATGATATCATCGAGGTGATAGAAAACGAGGAGAGTGCAGGTCAAGGCAGGATCAGGCTGTACAGGTGATATGGCCATGACCTGATTACACCTGCTACTGTATTATATACCTGAAATGCAGCCTCCATCATCATCACGATTATGCACTACTGGACTCATACTTTTATGAATTTTAATATCTTCAAATTGAATTAGAGCCTTTTCATTGAGTATTTGATACGGGATATTGTTATTAATGATAATAACCATTTTAACGCATCTAATTTTTTTTATGAATGATCACGAGATAACTTATTCACACAAACGCGCGATTTTAGTCTATTTTTATCTATTTAATTTCTTATATTTAAGTCAAATCTATGACTTTTATTTCTCCGGCATTGACAACCAACGTGATTTTATTGACGATAATTTATTATTTATTAACACAATGACTCGAATCAATCAAAAGGATGAATTTCTCAATGGTGATGGAAATATTCCAATTGTTGCTAACGTATTTAAGTGTTCTAATACGTATTAATTCAATTGCAAAAAAATGGTTTGCAAGATTACATATAAAGAAAAAGAAAAGAGTACAAATCGAAAAGTGTTTCAATATATCAATGATGATAAAAAAATTCTTTGCAAAATTGTGTGCCAAGTATTGCGGTTGGTAAATTTTAATTTAATAGAAGATTCATTAAATTTTTTCTAACGATTTCATTAATAATTAATGGATATTGTCACGACCATCTCAATAGCTAGGAAGATAAGGCGTGTAGCTATAAATACTGTGGTTATGGGTTCAAATCCAGCTCAAGCTTAAAAAAAAAATTTTTTTTTATCGGTTACTACGACTGGGAGATCGGGAATAATATTTATATAATTCCAATTGGTCATCTTGATCCAGGCTTACTCTGATTTCCTGGATTGTTAGGTAAATACTGAGACGATTATTAATGAATCAGAGCCGCCTTGTCAGTAAATACTATATGATAACTAAACATAAGTATAGTGCCAGAAGTTTTCTTATACACTTTATTTAATCATATTACAAAAAACTCCCCCTAATGCTGTTTGGGGGTGCGTCGCGTCGGATACTTGGTTCAATCAATTACCTGATAAAAGGTCGTTAAATATTTTACACTATTGAATGTTTGATTGTATGGAAGACCTAATGGAATTCTATAAATTAATCAAAACTGCAAATTTTATAACGAATTTAAATATCATGATTTTCAATCGGTTTAATTACTACTATCATTTCACTTTATATAAAACTAATTAAGCTCACAAAAGTTATGATTTTAGTCTGTCTTGAAAATTTTGATTCAAGTGACAACTGCTTTTTTCCACCAACGTCTTATTATAAATAGAATAAATAATCAATAAACTACTGAACTAAATTAAATATAAATCTCTTTGAGTACTCAGCCTGTCTATTTAAAGTGTCCATCTAAGATAAATATAAACGTCCAATGAAGGATATTTTTTTATCCTTACTTTATACACATCTCTTGATTAAAGGATCGTTAATTTTAATGTTAAATCTCTAATCTTATAATAATGCCTGGAGGTTTTGAAACTGGCGCATAATCGATCGAAAAACTTTTGTTCAAATAATTTAGGTCAACCTTTCTGATGATCTCTGCGGGAGTTTCTGGAGATGAGACAATGGTCCTTTATAAATAGACATAAAGATATATTTAATTAAAAAAGATATATAATATATAAAGAGTCCAAATATCCAAAACGTACCCTGTTTGGATGAATGAAAGTTTTGGATTAAAAATAAATTGATAGCAAATTTTCGAAAAAAAATTACTACGACTTTTATTGAATTCAATTTGACTATGGCATTTTAATAAGTTTTCACATAATATATTTATAAATAAGCCTCTGATATAACTTGGGTTACAATTAGTTAATATCATTAATATGTAACTGATTTTTTAGATAGCAATAATCATAAGACTTAGTTTTGAGACATTGTGCTGGCTAGTATAATATTTAAAATATAATAAATTTTAATGATGTTAAGTTATTAAAAGGGTGGAAAAATATCCCAAATCAAAAAATATCATATTCATGACTGAATACTCAATATATTTATTAAATTTGAATTTTACATAGTTTGATAATACAAAATATCATATGAATTAGATTAATAATTATTTTTACCATTGAGTAAAATGATAATATGAATAACATTATTATTTAATAATATAAATATTCTTTATAATACATTTAGTATAATTATAGAATATGCTTTATTATTTGTACAACAGCATTTTAGAAGGAATAAAATAAATAAACTTCACCCATTATCACCATATGACTAGGTCACAGAAGTTCAAGTACGAGCTTCAATCCTAATAAATAAAATACAAATTATTAAAAATATTAAAATATAACATTAATAATAAATTATGTTAACCCGGCGCACACGTATAACTAAATAAATTAAATTTATACAGTAGGTTGTACGCAGAGATGTGCCAAAGTCAAACGTATATTGTAATATTATACCTGTTTATTTTGTGTACAGCGCTCTTAAAGACTCATACGAAGAAACTATAATATACGTTTGACATTGGCACATCACTTATTGTAGGTGTAACAACAGATAAATATTGAAATAAATTTTTGAAATTCCACCCCTAGTCTGATTATTATATAACACATGACGCTTATACCAAAATATGGTTTTTAGTATGATTTACATTTAATGTTTATTTGTTAGAGCGTAATTAGCAATGTAGTGTATTCATGTGGGGATAGTGGCTTAGTGGAATATATTAGCATATTAGAAGTTCATATGAATGTTGTAAGTGTAAGGAGATTGTGGAATGGTTATACTAAAATCAAAGTAAATTTTCAACCAGCCTCCATGATCTTGCTGCCTACCTAATTAATGACCCTAAATTATGGGATCAAGGGTTCGTACCCCTCTTGCCCAACCCTTCGCCTTTAATCGTATACAGCCTGTTGATTTTCTCTAATCAAAACCACCTTTTCGCATGTTACTTTCGAATTACAGCTGTAATGGCTGTCGTGGCTCAACTCGTTTGTGTCGCTGATTATCGCTATAAAAATATATGATAAAAATACAGGTGCATTGACTGGGATTTTTATGCATGTAAAACAATCATCAATGAAGGCATTCACCTACCACAAAGACAAATCATTCGAAATTATCATCATTAATAAAATGAAATTCAAACTTGTATTGAAGCATTATGGGACGGTTTCTTCAAATAGCGAGCTACGTGACACTCGAGCTTGTACCTTCATCTTTGTATAAAAAAATTAACCAGCTGATTGCATAAAAATGAAAAAAATCTCTCGAGAGTTACGTAGCTTATTGCTTGATTAATTTGAAAGGAATTACAAAATGTTTGATCGAATTTCATGTATGAAGTGGTCATGTAAATAGACTTTATTAAAATTGCTGCCGCTTAAAGGACTGTATGTAAATTTTAACCCATAGTCCTTTAAATATACTAAACCAATTTTACTTTTGCCTACTAAAATTACTAAATATATTCTCTATGTAAAATTAAAATGGATCCTCCTAAAATAAATTTAATATACTGCTCTAAAAAATATTTTACTCGACCATCATCTACATAATAATTTGTGTTAACTGGGGCGACATTTAAATAAGTAGTTTTTAATAATAATTAGTTTATCAATATAACACATTTGTATCATATTTTAAATTTAACTTCAAATATTTTAAAGGCTTTCATTTAATGCCAACACGACACAAAAAACGTGTTAAAGATCAACGAACTACGCAAATTAAGTGTTGCCATACGATACTATCATCATTTTCTCACAATATTCTCAAGCTGTTATTATTAATAATGATGATTAATAAATTTGCGTAGTTCTTTGACCTGTATTACATTATTTTATTATTAACAAAGCCTTTAAAAATATTTGAAGTTCAATTAAAGACATGTTGTATACTGTTGGGACCATTTCCCACGTTTATTATAATTTTATATAATACCATAAGAATCTTTAATAATTATTTGGCCTAGTGTATCCAATTGTGAAATCTTATAGTAGTCATTGTTGGTGGTGAAAAATCTTAAACCGTCATACTTATTTTATATATCTTACTTTAAAATTCTTCCATACACTTGGGCATTATATAAAATTTATTAATTAATTTAAACTCGGATCAGTGAAGTCAAATAATATGTTCAGTCCAAAAGTTTGTATCCGAACTGAAGTGTTTCTGAAGTCAATAAATCGATAATTAAAAGCGCCTCTCTCGTAATATATGAAGGTAGAATCTGTATCTAAATGAAGTTTGTCTGATAAAGTCGGCATCTTCATATGAAGATAATTGGAAAAGTTCAGAGAGAAGGTTTCTTCGTATCGTATTTCGTATAATATAATATTTTTACGATATTATATTCAATAAGCAGCGAGAGTCTGTTTGCTTAGCTCTAAGACATTGGATTTATCCTTATGAACGGCAATATTATTTTTCAGATATAAGATACATCATCTGTAATAATTTGAATCTGACTATACCTTAACAAGCTCGTATCGTATTATATTTAACATTTCTGTATTGATTTCATCTTCATATAATATTAAAATAAAGACATTGCATTTCTATTAAAATTCTCGTAAAATTCTCATAGTATATATTTTCTCGTAAAAGTCTCTTCAATACCAAAGTTTTGAAAAATGTTTGCTTGGCAGCTGTGGTTAGTTTTTAAAACATTAAATAAAAATAAAAATGTGTAAACTACATAGTTGCAAAACTAGCGTAACCATATATTTTTAGGCTGAAATTTCAAGAACTAATATGAAAAAAAACAAATATTTTGGTATAATATGAACAGGAATGCATTTTTATGTTCTTATGGATTAAAAAGAAATCTTCGTTATGCGTTTACTTCTTATACTTTCTATAAAGAGAATATATAAAATGTAATATAAAGAAAATAAATTACATTATCAAGAGTGGGAACTCTTTTTTATATATAATAGCCTAAGGTGTGTAGTATTTGGAGGGCAGATGGTAATTTCACTGGAATGTATGGAAAAATAGTCAAAATGAAAACATTGAGTAGTATGGAGTATTTTTCAATATACCTAATAAAATTTAAACAATCTAATAGAAATGAATAATGACATAAGCTATTGACATTTTTAATTTTAAAAAAGAGTGTCAAGTAATTATTAAAGATAGAAATTACCTATTCTTATTTTATGCCAATAAACAAATTGAAATATTTTCTTGGTGCAATTTTATTTAAAAAAAAACTTTATTTTCTATGAGTCTAAGGCTTTTTAAGGCTTCGACAAGGCTTAGCTTTACAGACTATGATGAAACTAAGACTTGTCAAAAGGCCTTAGACCGAGACCACGGATATTAAAAGGCTGGATAAGTGGATGGTATATAGCAAACTCGTCTATTTGGTCCGCTATCTTTATATTTATGCATACAAGGCTGACATTCTGATCGTCAGTAGATGAGACAATATAGAATTTTATCGAATCAGTTGAATTTTATTTTATTTTTCAAATATAAATTCAAATAAATGGAATTTCCTGTGTTTAATATAACATGGAATTCTATCAATAAAATGTGATTATTAAATTAAATTGAAACTGTAGAACCTCAATACTACTCTGCTTTGATAGACGCGTAATATTTTGTTTGCTATACGACTTTCGCTGGTAAAATTATGTAAAAAAAATAACGTTTGTTATACGTCCAAGAATCTGGTTCAGATTTAAGGACGTATATCGAGGTTCCACTATACTAAAAATGAAGTCCAGTAGAATATTTATGGAAAGGGGTAATATTATTATGACATGTTGTTGTGGGTAGTTTGTCTGTCCCCAATAACTCGTAAAACTGTCTACTACTTTTCTTTATATCCTCCTGTTGCGCTTTATACCGAAACTAAAGCTTTTATAACTTCACACTTAGTCGTCCGATTAGTCAGTCAATATCAAATATTTATAAGTTAAAGAAGCAAACGTGTGCGCATTCGTTAAAAATAATCCCCTTGACAAGCTTTTCATATTTTAATAATAATTTCAAAGGGCGTTTCATTTTAGTGAGTGGGGGAATTAAATTCAATTCAGTTGCGAAATGCGACGCTTAAATTTGTCAAAGACGAGGGCGTGTTTTTCGTTCGAGCGATTTTCTTTTAGGACTGGAAACCCTTTGATAGTTCCAGTAGTTGCACCATTGATCACCAGCCAGGTGTGTTCAAGTGCTGTTCGACTTATTAATATGAAAATTTATCCACCTATTGATCGGAGGGAGCACCTGATTTTTCCTTAAAAATAGATTTACTTAGCAGTGAAAAGTGATTGATTGATATTTCCTACACGACGACAGTGTATAACCTTATTTTTTTAAATAAAATTATTATCGATCCAAATAGCTATTAAAAATATGAAACATTTGTACTAATCAAAGTAGAAGTACGGTTTTTTAAAACTCATTTCAAATATGCGCAGTGGCAAATTAACAAACGGCTGCAATCGGTAAAATGGCCTCTGGGTAATTGTTATTAAAAATTATTGATAATAATATGAAACCCAATTAAAGTTATTATTTATACATTCAATTTACCAAACAACGAATTAGGACTTGAACCCATCACCTTTGGATTATTGGTCCAATTCGTCTAAGTTAATAAATCGATGAATAAAACTGCAATCTTAATTTGTAATCTTGTATTTTTATTATGATATAAATTATAGTATATTTTTCCCATCCAAAATTTGATTTGAGAGATAAGCAAATATTTAAAGAGCAATTAAATGTATTAAAAAAATACTATGGTCTATTTGTTCTCTATAGAGACAAAACATCTCTATATTAAGGTCCTCAACAGAAAGCTAAATTCAGTCGCAGCCAACTGTCAACGTGTGGAAATACTATAGTCTATTGTTCTTGATAGACAAACAAAAATAACTCTTCATACTAAAGCAAACGATGATTTTAGGTCTCTACTTTTGCTAACTCTAGCTTTCGCTTTCTATTTATCCAGGCCTAAAATCATCGTGTGTTTTAGTATGAAGAGTTTTTTTTATTTGTCTCTATTGAAAGTGAATACAGCATAGTATTACTCCTTCTATTTATGTATCACGCTTCGATTAATCAAATTAAAATGTGGTTATTTTAAAACGATAAGCTCATCATATTAGCTAGATAATATGCAAAACAGAATAGTCACTTTGCATATTTTAAAAGCATTATAACAATATTAATAATTCAAATCCAGCGTCAGATATAATTAGAGTGTTGTTGCGTCATTTTTAGTCTAAATTACTGGATAAATTTCCAACATTAAAAAGTTTCACTCTCCATACTTCCCTTATCGGCGTGTATATATTTTTTCATGCCAGACTTGTGTAATGTAAAAGTTGTAAACTCCTGTCTCGAGGCATCTGGTGCTCGTCTTTTAGCATTCCAGTCTTGTCTGGTGTTTCTTTTCTCCAATACTCTTTACCATTATCACTGTCGTTATGTCCATAGAAAAATTGATGGGGAAATAGAATTCCATAACACTCACAAATACCTACCCCTTTCTCTCATATTACCTCCCTTGTAAAATATTATCTACTTACATTTATTAATACAATTTTTTCTATAAATATTTTATCATATATCAGCGTAATAAGACGCGTGGCTATTTTTTTTAAATTGAGTAGATTGGTTATTACGACTGGGAGGGCGGAAATAATATTAATAAAATCCTGATCGATCGTCTTGATCCAGGCTTACTATGATTTCCTGCATTGTAAGGTAAATACTGATTATTAAGTCCTAAGTGACCTGTGTAACTATTAATAGTTAAGATCACCGACAGACAATTAATTAACACTTTATTGTGTCAAAAAAACCCTCTCAAAAAGCTCCTCATGACGTAAATAAATAATTGTATTGTGTGGAAGCTTTGTTACAGAATATAAAAACGGCCAATTAGACGATCAAATTTATTTTACAAATGTGTTAGTCACACAATTCATTCTGTCAAAACTTTCTATAGCATTCAAACGTATCAAATAAAGCCTTTTCTGATTAGTCCAAATAGAGAATTAAACTGAACGTGTGTGAGGCAATGAACTTTTGTCTATAGAAGCGCCATGCAATATTGCGTCATACATTCGAATATTCCCAGTCACGAATACATGTTCACGCAATATAATTTGAATTAGCGAGGCGGCGAGTTGGTAGAAGCAGCGCCCCAAGCGGTTAACACACGAAACTCTTTGGTGCCTATGCCTATTCCTGGCCTCATATGTGCTTGCTATATGTTATTAAAGTACAAAAGTAAACAAAGTATCGATTTAATCCTGCATCCACGTAATATGACACAGTGTTTCATTAATATTATTCGTGATAAGGTGAACTTCACGATCCTTCAAAATGGTTGGCGTGTTTCAGAGTGTAATTAATAATATTATGCAGACAGCAACCTCAGTTTTGCCATACTTCAGTGTGTGTATAACTTATTACATATTTTATCTCGTATTATTCGAAATAAAATATTCTAACTGAAGAAGTATCGCAGCCTAAACACCTCGTTGGCTAATTTAACAGTTTTATTTTTAATTATAATTGCGAAAAAGTTTGAGAATCTCGTGCTGTTGTTCACATTATAGCTCTCACACACATTCAGTTTAACTGCTAGTTTCGAATGATAAGTTCTAACTGACTAGTCGAGTTGTACTGAAATGAAGACGACATGAAATCACACACGTTCAGTTAAAAATGAGCGTGTATGAACCGCCTTAGTCATAGAAAATAACCTATAAATTGACAGAAGAAATATTTAACTAACTTCTTGCACTTATTATATTTACTCCTTATTATTAATATACAGTAAAAGTTTCACAGTGCTTGTTGTTGTCTTTTAGTGGTCAATATATTTATAATAATAATTCTAGTCCAAGTGGGTGTGATTAAGTGTTTTTAAGTATTCGAACGCTGCAAAGATTACCTTTATGATTTTATTTCAACTCACTGATATTTTCATAAAACACTTATTATACTCATGGGATAAACTAAATGTAAATTTCATAAATAGTATTAGTATTATGTTAAAAGATTGTTCTGTTAATATCCGAAAATTCAAATAGAATAATAAATTTTACCGAACAATAAAGCAATATAAAGCTCTACATTTCTGAGCAATTGAAAACCCGTTTTTTACCCTTTTTCCGAGGTTTGTTTATCATTAATTAAACATAATATTCATGGGAGGGACCAGAAAAAAAATTAATCCTTGGAAGATGATATGATATAACTTTTTTTATATTAAGATTGTTTTGTTAACTATCCAAAAAACCAGATAGAATAATATATACAAATTACCAATAATAATAATACAAGCGTAATAGCTCAGGGGATAAGAAGCGTGGCTACAAATACTGTGGTCATGGCTTCAAATCCCACTCAAATCAAGATTTTTTTAATTGATTTGATTTGGTTATTATGACTGGGAGATCGGGAATAATATTAATAAAATCCAGGTTTACTCTGATTTCCTGTATTGTAAGGTAAATACTGATTATTAAGTCGGTGACCTGTGTAACTAGTTATAGTTAAGATCACCGACAGACAATTAACACGTTGTTGTGTATAAAAAACCCTCTCAAAAAAGCTCCATCAGAGATGTTGGTTCTCTGGTATTCCAGACGACTGTTTTCTCTTAATAATAATCTTTTTTTTTTAAAATGCCAAATAATAAATAATGTTAAAATGTTGTATTAATTTTCTAGTAATATTCGAAAATTCAAATAATACATTTTGCGGAATAATAAAGCAATATAAGCCGCGAAGTTCTCTACCATTATCATCAATTGAAAACCTGTTTTTTCACCCTCTTGGCTTAGGTTTGATGATAATCTTTGGATATAATTCCACCCCTTACAATATTTTAATAATTTTAAAGGTATGTATTAGTTATAAAATATTATTTGGGATATATTAGGAGTGGCAAATGAAGCAACAGAGCCGACTGCTAATTGAGGAACAGGAAATGGATGTTTTCCATGGAGGATTCTACTTCCAGTTTTATGTTATCTTAATGAACAACGGATTTTTAGAGCTTCATCTCTTTATGGCTATCCACTTTTTCATACTTTATCATCAGCCCACACAAATATCCCAAGAGTCCAACTTCCACAACTTGTAACTAAGATTCGGGTCGAACAATATTCTGCAACCCAATCCCATTTACAACTTTTCGGGTTGAATACATTTGAAGTGGATATTTTTTCTATGTAGGATATATTATATTACTATTCCCATATAAAAAATACATTTATTATTATTATTATACAACATTAACAAGCTAAAAAATACATTTCTTGGTCGGCTTTTTCCATGCTTAGTAAATATTCATTAGCTTAGAAAATAGCGTCATCAATACGAATAGGTATAAAACCTACTGTTTATTTTATGTAGAGCAAATTTCAAGTTTTAGACAGTCCCAGGTGCTAAATTACTCACCAATAGGTCCCACTGAAAGACTATTACTAATCACAGCCGTTTGTGGTAATAATCAGTTTGCCTCTGCACGTGTCTATACACATATTTAAATGTAATTTTAAAATGTAACGATTTAAACGTGAAAAATTATGTCAAATGATGTTTGAAAGGAAACACACTTCAAATTATTCATAATTTTGAAAGTAATTTCTTAAGATTTGTTATTTTCATTCACCGGATTAAATTTTTAACTATTGTCAATTTATTTAATATATTTATTTTTTAATTAAAGAAGATAAAAGAGTTCTTCGGAATACCAAAGAACCTATATTTCTAATGGAGATTTTTAGGGGGTCATTTGGAGAGGGTTTTTTAGCAATTAAAAAAAATTGACTTGAGATTGATTTGAACCCGAAGTTATTTGCACTTCCGCTCACTAGCTATGGTTATCTATTCATTGGTGAATATTCGTGAGGAAATCGGTATTATTACAATAATATATGGAGATTCTGAAAGTTTTAAGTAACTAATTGTTGTGTAAACTTATAGTGTAGTATTGAAAGGTATTTCAATTAATACATTCCTCATGGTAAATTTCCCCTATATTTGGTATAATATGAACAACAAGTTGTAGTTGTGCTGAGAGTTATTCAACAATAGAAACTGATTGATTTGGTGCATTGTCATGGAAATACATATTATAAAGACATGTACTTGAAGCCCGTTGTTAGCTCCTATATATTATATTATATTCGATAATTAATATCATCCGCACACAATTATTATAAAACATATAAAACACGGGCATTAGTGTAAAAGCTTTTGCAAAACATTCCCCCTTATATGATTGATCTTGTAATCCCATTATCGGCACTCCGATCAATCATGATTTTCAGCATACAATAATAACAAACAATTCACCTGTGATTAATTAATAATATTATTATGTCGATGGTTTAGTTACACAGACAGAAAAGCAATTATTGGAGCGGAAAACCTACTGGGAAATGTCCAGTGCCAGCGGCTTATTTCAACACATTTCACGTTTTTCCTCTCCGAGGGGCACTAAAAAATTACTAACTCAAACATGAACGCTTGATTGGTTTTTCTTCTATCTAATGATCTGATTGACCATTTTTTTAAAATTTATAATATTAGTAGGTGTAGTCTGGAATATTAATTCAGCTTAAGACTAGCTTTAAAGTTTATACCCTACTTCAAGAAAGCACAAAAACGAGTGCACTGACCTAACCACCCCACTTTCTATCGAGCTTGAGTTATACAAAGTGCTAGCTTAGTTTACCTGCAAATATTCCAATATCCTACATTGCAGAAATAATTTGAGAAAATTAACTGCCACTTCTAAATAAATAGATAGCTCTCTCTATAAATATATACAGAATGTGTTTAATCGTTTACGTTTAAATATTACTTACCTTATACAATTTTGAGATTCTGTAGTTACTTACTTATTGCCCCTTGAGGCTGCCAAACGCAGCTTTCTTTTCGCACATTTCGGTGGGACATGGCTCCAACAATCTGATTTAGTAAATAACCATTTTATCTAAATTATTTGGGCCATTTTATACTTCAATCAATGAAATCACTAATAATATATATGTGATTGTCCGTATGTGTTTTGCATTTTGATTTTGATATAAATTAAAACACTAATATTGTTCAAAATATGGTACAATACTGATGATTTTTTAATTTTTGCCTCATTCAACAATGCAAGTTTTTTACCTAGTACGCCCGCATTCCATATAATAAAAGTGAGTTGGTGAGTCGTGCTAAAGCTGATAGTATTGGTGCGTATACGAATAGAGCTTCGTAGAATTGTGTACACCAGAACCGCACGCACTTAATTTACTTAATTTTAAAATAAAGGCCGGTATTCAATGTAATAGTATAATAAGAGTGAGTTAGTGATCCTTTGTTTACGAATAGACAAGAGCTTGGTAGTATATGGATCGCACACACACACTCTTATTACAATATTACATTGAATACGGAGCAAAGCTTTTAATATTTATAAACGTCATTTCTGTCGCCAAGCTCAAAATAACCAGTAGTTAAATGTGCAAACACAAGACGGACATTGTATTTAATGGATTGTTTATTTATTATACCTACGCCTGTAAAGCTTGCGTTTCCTAGATGTGCGTCGCCATAAACGTACACCGTAAAGACGGTAATATGGTTGCTTTGATGTACTTTTGATCGTTTCTTTTGTTAATTAGTGCCTCGCCCGAGGCTCACACTAGGCATTAACTAACCGATCATAAGTGTAGCTAAGTAACTCTACAATCGTATTTACGATGACGTATGCCTGGGAATCCATTACTTTACGCCAAGTATAATAAGAAACAAGTACAGAAGAAGGAAAAAACAACATAATAATGAATTAAAAAATACTTAACTATAATAAGTTTAAATATTAGTTGCAATATGGTAATATTATAGGCATAGTGACGAGTAATTTGAGCGATTTTATAGGTTGACCCTATGACGCACGTCCCGCATATTAATGCTGACTATATCACCGATATGCAATAACCATTATTATACCCTTTATATGGATTTAACACATTCAAATCACATTCTCTATCTACGTTTGACTGTTGAAATTAAATTGATATTATTTCAAAATAATAATATATATATATATATACATATTTCTTTAATATGGGCAGAAAAGCTTCACGAATGATGATCGTTAATTCCGCCAATTCCAAATGATGTCAACTTGATTTTTATTTCCTTATAAAAAAATATACATATGTAAATATATATATTTTTTATACACAACAACTTGTTTATTATTAGAGACTGGTTATGAGTCTCTGAAGATTAATACTAATATTTAGTTGAAAGTCCCCAGACTAATTCAAAAACATATTAATTAATATGGAATTCTACCAAGATGACTTTTAAGAAGGTTTTTACGAATTTTAGACACAACAACGTGTTAATTAATTATCTGTCGGTGATCTTAACTATTACTAGTTACACAGATCACCGAATTAATAATCAGTATTTACCTTACAATCCAGGAAATCAGAGTTAACCTGGATCAAGACGATGGATCGGGATTTTATCAATATTATATCCGATCTTCCAATCGTAATAACCGATAATATCAACATTTATTTTTTTTACTTGAGCGTGATTTTAACCCATGAAATTTATGCCATTTAAACACTTACAAAATATCCATAAAAATTATATTATTTTAATATATTATATATTTGTATACATAAATGTAATGCCTGGTGATAAAATAATATGTTTAAAAAATACAATATGTACTTTTTATAATAAATATAAATCACATTTGTTCAATTAAAAATTGTGGAATCAAGAATGGCTTCTTTTTTGTAAATTATTATTTAAATAAATAAAAATTCCACTGGTTAACAAAAAATTCCACCAAGACAACAACTAGTAAAATTGTTAGTAACTGTTACTTATTAGCGGAAATAAATATGGTGTCACTAACAGGTGACCAGGTTAAAAAAATATTTTTAAGTCTATAAACATTTAATAACACAATTTAATTTAAAAAAATATGGTGTATATAAATCAAAGTGCCTTAATAACTTAATAATATTTAATACAAATATTTGGTTTGTGATAAGTTTCGGAAAGGCGGTTTTATAATATGGATAAAAACTCGGTATGGATATTAAGCTTCAACTACCTTTGAAAGCCTCTTTTTGAACAAAGGAATTCTCCTCATATATGTATGTATGACATAATACTGTACATAGGAGTATGTATATATAATATGTATGGTATAAGCACTACCTTTATATTTCGTAAAATACTCCTAGCTCGTATTAAATATGGAAACGCCCAAAGAGACTGGTTTCGCATTCAATGAAAAATTAGTGACGCTAGTTACACTTGGGTTAAGCACTCACTTTTGCTCTTCTTATTATGTTATTTCAACCACAAATACTGATAATTAAAATAGGTAATCCTTGCCTTGAAATGACTTGGTTGGTGGAAAAATATTTCATAATGAGGTTATGAAAATACAATGTTAAAAAACCATCTTACTGGCGGCGTGTAAATGTATGAAACCACATTATTATAAACAGTCAATATGTTATGTATTTTTTTCCATAATAAATAAGGGAAAAATGACAATGATATGGCGACACTATCACAAAAAAATAATTTAAATGCTAAACTATTTTTTACCATTTACAACATATCTTTAATTGAATTTCAAATATTTTAAATACTCTCATTATGACTAAGACCACTGATAAAATATATAACTACATAAATTAATTGAACAGTATTGCCATACGATACTAACATCATAAACTCGCTCATTAATAAAACCCAATTATTCTCTAACTCATGTTGGTATTACATGAAAACCTTTAAAATATTTGAAGTTCAATTAAAACGATGTTGTATATGTGTACAGAAAATATACATTTTCTGTTAATTTACGGTTAAACTTAAAAGTATATGAAATTAATTCTTCATTTCATGAAAAGCTGAAGTAATATTATTTAATGGCAATTTATACAAACTGTCTAATCATTTATAATAACCGAAGATTCTCAAACTATCATTATACATTATTTTACTATTTATTATTTAATTTTTATAAGAAAAAATATTTTTATGGTCATGTGTGGATTACATGAAAGCCTTTCATATATTTGAAGTTCAATTAAAGACAATTGATTTAAAAATAATTTATTATACAGCTTGATATTCGTTGGTCTTATAAAATGCAACACTAATTCGATGGAGAAACCTTGCTATCAGATTTGTAGCCATAGACTGCCGAAATTTTTACAATAATAGCCATGTTCATCTAGTAGATTTGGACCCTTATTAGAGATTTCAATAAATTCTTTGTTATATGCTTATGTCCAAACAGGACTTTTTTCTTATTATTTAAAAAAAAGTAGAATAAGCCGTGATTTTAAAAGACCTCGTTATTCCACAAGTGAGTTTCAGTGCCGGATTATTAAATGCGCCAGGTTAACAAACGACCTCCAGTTTTCTTTTTTTTTAACCACCCCCAAGATGTATGCGGCCGGGGGATGGAATTTCTTTTCCTTTCCTTTCGACTTCATCGTGATTCCAGAGGCTGGAATAATCTCAACCATTCATTCAATTCGAATTCACTGAGAAAAAAAAAATAACTTGTCAGATATGCTTACCGCTGAAAAATGGGTTTGGTCATTTTTATAAATTTAATCCGTACAATCTGATTGAAATACAATGGCGGGGATTCTGTTTGCGTTAACAACAGATGTCAGAAGGTCGATATTGGGTTTATTTTAAATGGTCGACATCTTGCGTGGGGTGTGAAATTGTCTGAAAAGGCTTTCCCCCTAAAAGTATCAAACTTGCGAATGAAATGGCTCTTGAAAAACAGTTGCTGTTGAACTTTCACACTAAAACCATTAAAAAGGTTCTCGACGAAACAAAGACCGCCGGAAATTAAACATATTTGACAGAATCTCTTTGCCCTCTACAATACTAATTTACTTGACCGGAAATAATTTCATTTATTTCGAAATTAACCATTTAATATAATTAGTTGGGAACGAGGCTTTAATTTTATTTATGTGTTAAAAAATATTTTTTAATTGTGTGACTTTTCCGTGTAGTGAATAAAAATAAAAGGGATTGAAATTTTACGAATAAAAATGGGATATTTACTCCCAAATTTCTAAATACTTCGCATCGTTAATTTGTAACATTTTATAGAACGTCAACCTTAATATTTTTTTACATTTATTATATAAGATTTTCTCTCATGTAAACTTCGAAATAAAATGAAAATGTGTAAAAAATAACTCGCATTGCAAAACGCATTATTTAGTTTTTTGTACTTAAATACATATTATTTAAATTATATTTGATAAAATGTTGTATAATAATCGTTCAAAATATAAATGTAATACATAACAGATGAAAACTTAAAGCAAAGCATTGAAAATACGGAAAAAACATAAGAAATAGAGTTAATTTAACACGTATTTGTGAGTAAGTTTTCCCATTTTTAATTCTATAATCAAATAAAAAAGTTCCTCGTTATGTTATTTTTTTTTGTTAATATTTTAGATGAAGGATATTTTTTATTTATAAAAAAAATATACTGATTGAATAAAATAAACTTCATTATTATGACATTAACAAATACTTTAACATTATATTAAAGTGAAATAATTCTGAAAAAATGAATTAACCTCGATACACCAATCATCTTATTCATTAATATTATATTAAAGTATATAAGATCTCTGATTGGTTCAACTGATTTCACAAAAATATTAAATAATATACTTTTTGATATCCCACAATGAATATTAGTAAATATTATTTGAATGATTAATTGTGATCGTGATGATGATCGTCCAGGGTTGAAGAGATCCATAAATAGAGTGCGCACTGGGATAAGAAGCTGGCTTTAGGGTGGTGGTTACAAGGGGTGGTTCTACCTACATATTTAGAGGGTGGTCTGCCAACCCTCACCCAAGGTAAGATTAAAAATTCTCCAGATGCCTCATACAGCCTTCCATTTCAATAATATTATATACATCACCATACATTGGAAATTAATCTCAACATCCACCGACATTTACTGCTTTTTTCCTCGTACCCTAATATTTTCGGAATTAAATATACATTACGCCTATAAATACCTCAGCTTACTTATAAAAATAAACGTTTACTTCTTGGAGTATTTTGATGATATAATAAAGATTAATTTATTATATACTTAATGTGTACATTTAATAAAAGCCAAACCTATATATTTTCACCAAAATATTCACGCATATAATATAAAAAAAATATTTTATTACTTATCAAACGTGATTATTATATTTAAAGAAAATATATCAAATGTAAAAAATAGATGCACTCATATATAAAAGAGATGTCATTACACTTTATATCCTTCATGAAAATCGAAAAATGAACGAAATTATATAAATAAAAGAGATATAATATTTGTCTGACTTTGGCACATCACTTTCCATCATTCATTCATATTTTTCCTTAGATTTATTATTTTTTTCATTGAACACGTCAAAACAGTGATTTATAATCGGTGTTCTATAATATACATTTATGTTGATTTTTTTATTGGTGAAAAAGAAATGCATATTAAAAATAATATTACATATTTAAAAGTGCATGGTGGTTAGTATTTTCTCCACTACTAATATTAATAAGCTGCCGATATTCCATAATAATCTGGTTTTTATTCACACTATACCCAAATTGTGTAGTTAATTATTGATAATTAGGGGGAAAAATGCAGAAACCCATAGGGTACATGACATTTAAATTAACTGTATTCAAATATCAATTTTATGTTGTATTTTCAATCAACACGTTAAACCTTGAATCACAATTTCCACTTGGTATAAAATCCACACAAAACAACATCTTAAATATGATTGTATATTGAGAACAAAGACGATGATTGAGGCGTGTTTGTGTGAAGAGCTGGCGAATAATTGAGAGGATTCAACAAGTATTATTGATTGCAGAACCAAAACTATATATCTCCATATGTATATATGTATAATTACAGAGAAGGTCAAAGATAGTATAATACTAAGGGAGGTTCACCCCCAACCCTCAATATAAAATTGAGCTACATTCGGTCAGTTACTTCGTCAAAAATATGATTCGATACTTTTGCGGTAGTGGATTTGATCGAGAAGTCGGCTGACAGATGTCTAAGTAGTTTTACGATGATATGAAAGACAGACAGACAGAGGGAAAGAAAGTAACAGACACAAGATGGAAACATCTTATAGTAAATTAATATTACACCAAAATACCATTGGGTATATTTTTTCATACAATCATGAACATATGTATTTACTGATTAGGTTATTAAATGTTTTCATACTATGAAATGTCTTCCATAATGACCGCTCTGTTGAGCACAATAATTATATT